>JAMKCH010010694.1:0-52640 GCA_023653785.1 Ophioderma brevispina
TCAACTGTGAGAATGCGGAAGATATTAACCTGATTACCCAATGCAATACACCTTAAATTCTAAGAATTGTTTCATATCATGTTGGAATACGTGCAGCAAAAATATAAACATATTTTACCTTTCCACATTCCAATAAACAGTTGTAGCAATAGCATGCGTAACTGTTGAGAACATTGACAGTGACACCTGTCAATTACATGGTCAATCACAGTACTCTTGTTGTATTTATGTGGTAATCTGTTATTGTTGATTGGGCTTCTTTCAATCCACTTTACATGTTTGTGTGAAACTTTCCACATTACACCCAAGTTTGTGAAGTTTTGTTACCTAACACATCATGTAGTTGTTGAAATTACAGAATTTTCACAGCTAGTCTTGATGCCGATGGGACAGCAACGGAACAAGGCGAACTTTGTATTTATGTCCCCGCCCGACCCCGAATGTCACGATAATTAACATGCGATAAAAGCAACTACAACACCCCCACCCCAAATTCAAAATTTTAAAAAAAAAAAAAAAAAAAAGAAGCGAATAAAAAAAAGAAAAAGACCCAAACACATACATTGCCGCAACAACACCACATTGCCGCAACCCGCCGCAACGCAAACCACGCGCCACCAACGCAGCGCCACAACCACACGCCGCAAAACACCCACCCCCTCCACAAACATGCAGCAAACCCACCCCCTCCCCAACACCCCGCAAATCCCCACCCCTCCCCAACACCCAAAACAAATTTTTTTTTTTTTTTTAAAAAACACACACCAAACATCCGCCAACCACCCACAACTCCCCCAAACGTATCCCCAACACCCCAACACTCTGCACCACCCCCACACACCACAATCCCCCACACACACACAAAAAACCCCCTTCCCAACACCTGCAACACACCACCCCTCCCAGCACCCCGCACGACCTTATCCCTCCTCACACCCCACCCCAACACCCTGCAACATTACAAACACCCGCAACACCTCCCACCCGCCCTAACACCCTGCAAACACCCCTCCCCAACCAGCAGGTAACACCCACCCCAAAACCATGTAACACTCACCCCTCCCCAACCACCCTGGCAAACAACACCCCTTCCCCAACACCTACCACTCCCCCACCCCACTCCCAAACACCCACCCCTCCATTTATGGCATAGTAGTATCATGTAGCGACGGAATTTTGCATATTCCGACGTACTGTTCAGAGAAACAGCAAATTACGCCATATGTAATTAGCTCTTTAGCATACCAAGCGATTATCACATACTTTCAAATGTAAAAAAAGATGTGCCCCCCATGATTGGCTTTCATGCAGTGCAAGAATTTTGAGTATCTGATGTACCGTTTCAAAATTTATAGCAATACGTGATTTTGCATATTATTAGCTCATTTGCATACTCAATTTGCCCGATACGCCCAAAATCTAATCAGGTCGAGAACTCTTCAGCCCACTTCCTTCCACCAAGTTACATGTTATACGCCTTACAGAACTCCAGAAAAATTGTACAGAGGCCTTGCAGGAAAAGTTTCTTAAATTATGCAAATATGAGCTACTAATTAGCATATTTTAACCCCAAAATCAAATCAGGGGAGCAATCATCAACCCGCTTCGTTCCACCAAGTTACATCATTGTCACCCTTACAGAACTCCAGATAAATTGCTATTTACAACGTGGGGTTACAAATGTTATCACGGACGGACGAATGGACGGAGGGACGAACAGACGCTGCTTCATTCATAGTCCCCGTTCCGAACTAGTTCGGCGGGGACAATAAACAGCAAGCCTATGCATCAGTCTGTTACTAGTCTGCAGGGCCGTCCCTAGAAGGGGTTGACAGGAAAAGACTCGTACAGAGAGATGGTATTAATGTCTGCAAATGGACAGTTTTGACTGAGGGGCTGTGGATTTTTGTTGCCCCTTCCTATTTGTCGTAGAGTTTAAAGGACTGGAATGAATATGACTGAACTGTCGGCGGGCATGGTAGGTAGACCAATAGCCCCCCTTCAGAATTGAAGCATATTAGATTTGATAATTCACGAATCTGGCCCCTGGTTTGTCGACAACACAGATCAACACATCCCCCCATTAAAATGTCTAGGAGGACCCCTTGCTAGGTCTCTAATGTATGGCCCTTGACCTCGGGAGGTGCGGAAAAAGCATCCCTGCTCGGTCGTTTGTATTATTGGGAACAGTGGAAAAAAGCCGGTGTAAGGAGGATTTTGCAGGTTTTTTGGACTTCCATTTTTGACTGTAAGAAACGCCCCTCCCTTGAAAAAATGCACCGCCCGGGCATTTATTAGAACAATACGGTAGGTTAATACAAGGGATGGGGTATATTCCAAGCATTTAGGCATATGTTAATCTTATCATAAACATTGAACATTGATTATAAAAAAAAGAAATATGATTGGACAAGAATTAAGCATTGAGGTCATGAACAGTGAGTATGTTAATGCGCATACGCAGTGTGTTAGAACATTTACAAGCAGCGTTGGATTGATTTTATCGGGGGGGTGTGCGCAATTTTCTTTGTTAGAAACTTGCTGCCTTGGATTTCCTTGTGATTCAGAGTTGTGGTTTAAAATGGTAAGTTGTTATAACATTGAATTAGATAAAAGGATACCACCTGTTGAAAGGTTCCATTCTACTTTCAGTGTGTACCAAGTTCTCTAGCAGTGTGAGATTTTGACAACCACTAATGCTCCTGGAGCTAGGTTGTGGCAACCGTTCAGAGCGGAGCTATTTCATTTTATTGCGTTCTGGACCACAATAGCAGTAGCGATGTATTCCGGTAACTGTTATCAAGGATTAGAATTGAAAAATCTGGCACACTCTCCTTGCTGGTCTTGTGGTAGGTAGTGACCTCATGATACAGTGGTCTCGGGTTTGAATCTTACCGGGCTTGTTGTAACTCTGGGGCCTTTTAAAATATCTAACGTTCCAAAAGTGAAGAAAACTGAAAAGCTGCCCTTTGAGGTTAGTGAGGGAGACCTACTCCCGGAGCATGGGTGGTGGTCAAAAACTATACCTCGTGCAGTCTCTTACATGATGCGAAAGCCTGGCACTCACAACAAATTTCATGTGAAAAGAATTCATGTAGTTTTAATGAATGCTAATATTTTATGTTAACCCAGTGGCGTTAAACCAGACCTTTGCCAAATGGGGGGGGAGGGGTGCAAGGCATTTTTGAGGGGTAATGGGTCCTTCTCAATAGACCACTGTACAAACGGTCATTTCATTGGGGGGGCAAGAGGGGGGGGGGGGCGGTTGGATTTTTTTTTATGGTTTGGGGGGGCTTGGCCCCTTGCAAAATGGGGGGGGCAGAGGCGGTGCACCAGGCATTTTGAGGGGGGCTTAATTTGGTCCTTCTACATAGGAAAAAGTACAAAAAAGGTCAGTTCATTTGGGGGGGGCAAGAGGGGGGGGCTGGCGGCAGGGTCAATTTGGGGGTGGCTTGCCCCCCCCCACCCCACCCCCCCTGGTTACGCCACTGGTCCCCATTGCCAAGTTTTCTCTCTGATCTGGAAAATGGACTTAAGGCGAAATTTCCAACAAAAAATGAAAATATATGGGGGGATTGGAACACACACCCACACCAAGTTGGGTGGAAAGTTGAAAATTTTCCAAACTCAACAATTAATTTCATTGAAAAGATGTAGGGAATTCTAAATAAAAGCAATGTCATTTCATTTTATTGGCTGTACACAGAATGCAGGCTGGGATTGATAGTCTACTTTGTCAACGTGCTTAGGAATGAAGCACATTAGAAAATTTTGCACACCCTTCTGTGGGCTTAACCTATCACTTTGTGGGTTCGGAAGTAAACCTTGTTAACATTTGTCCAAACATCCAAAAAGTTTAATTCCCCTCACTCCCCAATTTTCCCTTGTCGTTGAAATGTGACTTTCGGACCACATTTGGAAATGCAACGTCTGTCCGAGACTTACACCTGTCGGATGCTAACATGAGACAGGTTCATGTGACCTGATAAGAGCTTAAGGCTGTAAAGAAATATGCTTAGCAATTAATAGGATGTGGACTGGATTTTGTAGACGGCATTTCTATAAAAAGCAGGACAAATTGTTTGCAGAATTTACAAAGAGGTCAAAAGCTGGTTCAAAAGAGAAGGAAGAAATATGAGATGTGATACAAAAAATGAGTAATTGGTCAAGCAAAATTAAAACTCGTATTTGAGCTTATTTTGCTGAATATCCCATCAGAATTGGACTTATGGTTTCTGAGATATGATCATTTTTTAGTGTCAGAACCAGGGGAGGGCGGCCAAGAAATCCCAATTTCAGACGTCGCCATTGGTTTAACACATAAAAAGCGAAATCTTGACGAAAAATTCTTAATTTTTTATATGTTGTCAAGGAATATTTTCTTATTCAAAAACCGTTGGAATTGAAGAATCAACTCCACTGGAAGGATTATTTCTGAATTTTTTTGTAATAATAACGAACGAGGACGAGGTCGTATGTGGGTCATGGGTGTTCCCAAGCAGAACCACATCAAAGCACCAATATTGGTTTGTGTTTGCACTTTTTTTCTGTTGTATGATGTGTATGTAATTTCTGTTGACATTGTGACCCATCACATCAAAAGCTGACAGTTGTCGCTCAAGGTTTTCCAAGTGAGATTTTGTTGCCATCCAAGTTTAAAAAACCCATATTATCAGCTTTTAAAATGATACCTATCATGTGTGTATTGGGTTGTAGCATGCAATTTTATGAGGAGGAAAAATGTGGTTGGTTAAATTTCTTTTATTTTCTTTGTTTTTTCATGCATAATTTAAAAATATAATTGACAAATTGGGGGGGCCCCAAATTCCCGAACAAACTGTAAGGGTTGGATTGGATGAGACACATTTTGGTTGAGTTGCTATAATGAATGAGGCTTGGCCGCCACCGCCTGGTCAGAACAAAGAAATAGAAAGGAAGGTGAATGCTATAATTGGCTATATCGCAAAATTAAAATTGGTGACAGCTTGATCAGCATGAGTTCCATATGTACCAACTTCTAAGTTCTACATATGTAACAAATTCTTTTTTATTTTTGGCTTAAGGATAAGGGTTTTGCGAATGTAAGGCCATAATTTAAAAACGATTGTTTCCTGTAGAATTTTAAAAGGGGTACATATGGAACTCCTTCTGCTTGAACACATATATCATTCCCAGGGTTCATTTACACATGTAACAATTAAAGTGACATGAGATTTTTTTAGGATATGAATTTCTCACAAATTGCACTAAATCTGTTGTAGACCGCCTACCGAGAATGTTTGGAAGTTTTATTGAACAAACAAGTACAAAAGAAAACCCGCAGACCTTGTTTTGAACTTGCCTGGTATCGTAATTGTCCCCCATGCAATGCATAGAAAATCATGCTTTGAATTTCTGTCATGCACAGATTATAAAATCGTTCTGTTTTACCCATAAGGGTGCTGATTGCTGATTTTTCAAATGTGCCAGTGTCTCTTTAAGGTGCCGTCAAGAAATTACGATTTTTTATTAGTTATGAGATGAAGCGGAGATATGGTATGGGAAATACCATGCGCAAAGTGTCATACTGGGTGAAGCCAAAGGCTGAACCCAGTATGGCACTGAGCGAATTTATCATACCACTAAAATTAATTAATTTAATTAGAAGGAGATTAATTTTGTGATTTTAGCGTTTTAAAAGAGAACATTTGGAAATTTTATTGAACAAGTACAAAAGAAAACCGCAGACCTTTTTTTTGAACTTGCCTGGTATCAAAATTGTCCCCAGAAAACCATGCTTTGAATTTCTGTCGTGCACAACAGAAAATACTAAATCATCATCTTATTACATAAATAGGGCGTATTTGGCTTATTCACTTGAGGTGTGATCTAATACATTGGTAAGCATTCCAAATATGCACACAAAAAACGGGTTCGAAAAAATTGGGGGTGCTTCTCTCTGGAAATGTCCTCATGTCTCTTTAATTTTAAAGCCACCGTCTGTGATTTTTTCAAAACTTATAAACAAATCCTGCTTCCTATTTGTCATCAAAGTCCATTTTTTGCACTGTTGAATTGGAAATGGTTGTAGTAAAGACCTCTGTAAGTGGCTAAGCTTAAGATGCCGTATTTGTCAAGAAATTACAATTTTTAGGCACTGTTTACTAATAAAAGTCAGGATTCAACTTTTTCAGGCCTAAAATATTATAGTGTCTGTTTATCACAAAGAACAGTAGTATAAGGTGATATGGCCTAACACAAGCAAATGGAGACAAAATGGGCATTTTGAATTTGGAAAAAAAATGACTCAGTAGTTGTGGCTTTAATGTTGGGACCTGTTGAAATATTTGTAGGTCTTTCCCCCTTTATTCAATCCAATTTTAGGGAATGTTTTTTGTCTTTTTAGAAAGATAATGCATTCATATTTTGTCAGTCCTTGAATTTATTTATAGTTATGAAACATTCACAAATCTGACCGATTTGATTGACAATTTTGGAATTAAAGCAATAATGGCACATTTTTTGAAGAGCGCCCCCAATTTTCAAAATTTGATACTAGTATTTTGGCACAGTTACGTTGGTGATTGTCTAGGAAACTATACCTGCTAACGAGAATGCTAAAAAATGTGTATTTATCATAAATTAAGCGATTTTGTAATTAGAATTTGGATCCCAGATTTGACTTAACGGCAGAGCTGAAAATGCTACGTTTATGTCCGTCCATGATGAAATAGTGCCACCTCGAGAAAATAACCTCTAACTTGATTTGCCCGAACCAACAAAACAACTAATGGATGAGCGTAGACACGTACATGGCGCTATTTCCCGGCTATTTCACATTGGAAGGCCGTTTCCAGCAGCCGTTGAATTATTATCGGGGATCCCAGTGATAATTATTCTAATTACAAAATTCCTTCGTTTGTGAGACACAGACATTTCTTAGCTTAACCATTCACAAGATCGGTGTACTAGCAGATTCAAATGCAAACTGTTGGAAAAATTTCTTTTTTTGAAAAATTGGGGGAGCTCTTCAAAAAAAAATTAGCATATTGCTTTAAGGTAATGTTGGCAATGGGCTTCCCTACAAAACGCAGAAAATAATGTTGTAATTGGGTTGAGTACCTTTAATACCGAAGATGACTCACATTAACCTTAAACCATCAACCTTTTGTACATGGCTACAGGCAAAATCAAACACAAAATTCCAAAACTTTATAAGTGGCATTTGATGGACAAAGTCTTTACTGACCAGACCAATCTATCACCATAATGGATGTCAATAATTGTGCAATTTGGTCTTACTATTTATCCAACCAAAAAGCGCCAATATAAAGCTTCAGATAATTTTAGCCGCGGGTATTAGCACCTCAAGCAGATTTACTCTTCTATCGTGAAAGCATTTTGGTGGCGGTACAAGAAGCAGTTGGGTGTTCTAGGGGGCTTCTTTTTACCACTGGGACACTACCAAAGATTAAGTGCTGAACTATTGAAATGTTCAACTCACAATAGTTACCATTCGCAACAGCCAAGTGTTGCTAGGAATAGGTTTGAAACAAAGCCCCCATTACTGATTATTTCAAACACACTGGCGGAGTGCCAAATTGTGTAACAACATTTTTTTATGTGAGTGTGTGGAACTAACTGAGCACTATATGAGGATTGCGATGTATTCCATATTGAAATACGTGTTTACACAATTTGGTACTCGACAACCCTCCAAACAGGTTTCAATTACAGCAAAACATTATGAAAGTCTGAATATTTACCTATTGTTTGGCCTGTAAGATACAGAAATGGTGTGCAATTTAGTCAATTGCCACCAGAACTTATTTAGATTATGTTCAAGGTAGAGACAAGCAAGGCAAGTTTTTCTGCCACCAAACCTTTGGAAATTTGCTATCCCACTTTTGTCCAACCAAACATACCAAACCTGACCATTTATATTTTATTCTACCCTTAAATCTCTTGCATAATAATTCTTTTCTTTATCTAAAAGAAGTGTGTTCACAACTCCTAAAAATGTGAGGACAATTAATAAAGGTTTTTCACCGAGTTCAATTTACGTCATGTAAAATGTATAATTCAAAAAGAATATGTCTTGTTCTTGGCTATATTCCCAATTGCTTAATTCATTGGGACACATTCACCTACTCTAGGCAACTACACGCAGTTCACGTTTGTTTACCAAATGAAAAACTTTGACAATGCTATTGAAGGGTGCAACACTCCACCCCACGTTTCCCCCGCAAACAAGTCCTCTTTCAGCACTCGTTGCCTGGCTGACGCTCCTCGACCAGACGAGCGGTTCTGCTCCATTAGTGGGTTTGCACTGATTCGCGGGGGACCCCTCACTCCCAACGCTCTGATGCCTCTGGCGGATACTTGTTGGTTTATCACTTACAAGGGTTTCTCTGAGGCCAATTGGACTCTTCAGCAGATGTATTTCAAAGTGTTTGGTGCTTCTAAGTTTGTCCTGAGTTTACAATTACTTGGAGCTTAGGGACTTGGCTGCTGGAAGAAGTGTGCCACATCTGGTTGCAGTAATATTATGTTACTTTTTTTAGTAATAAACTTCTACAAGCTACTTTAATTTCCTTTCAAGTTTAAAAGATTTCAAGTATACCCAGGTAATATGTTTACATGGTACTTGTCACCTAAGGATCACCCCATTTTCATTGCTCTTTTTAGTTCACCAAAACTTTTATGCCCTTCCAATTCTACTATTTTTTGTTTTCAAATCAAAGAATTCATACTGTAGCAATTTTTGTGAGGACAAACAAGAAGTTGAAAACAAATCCAATTCAAAGCCTTGAAAGTGCCAAGAAATCCAAATTTAGTCCAACTCAACTTTTTCCACCTGGTAGATTTAGTATAGGTTTACAAAGTAGTGGATATTGAGACGGCTTTCTTCATCTAAAAACACCAACCTAAGACTAGGCTGAATCGGTTGTATTCATATGAATGCATTTCATTATTTAAAAAGGCCAGAATTTTATTTTTTGTGGACAAAAAAAAAAATATATCTGAGCGCAGCTTCTAAATACCCCAAAGTCCAATGGGTTAATTAAGCAGAATTGGAAATCGGGGAGCAGACATTATTTATGTGGGGGGAATGGGGATTTAATTTTTTTTTTTGGGGGGTGGAAACACAAATTTCACATTGACCTTATTTATAAGATTTTTTTCCCAGTAAATTAATGGTTTCCTATTCCTTGATTGAAAAGTTTTCATATTTCACCCCTCTAGCTTACATTTTTTGTTTTGTATTTCTCCCCTGGGGTAAATATAACTCCTTCTGATTCCAACGTGTGGGACCCCACCAGCTCCCACCTTCTAATATCCATTGTACGGTGTGTTACATGGGTAGTGAATGGTTTTGAACGCGGTGGGGGAACATATGTACTTGCATACAGCCAATGGTAAATAAAAAACATAAACAAACACAAAATAAAACAAACAAGTAGTCAGATGATCATAAATTTTTTGATGAGAAAAACCTTGGTGCAAGATTGTATATGAAATTTTCACCAAAAATTACATGTTCCAAGTCCACATGTACATTAGAGTTGTTTTGCTGTGAACTTGGTCTCAATTACAAGTAAAATAAAAGAATTAACAAAAGTACCACAAAAAAATGCAAAGTTGCAACCGATTATAACCCCAGACCAGTAGCAATTTGTAAGAGAAATGCACCCAACTATCACTAAGTGAGTGTCCTATTGGACCACTGCCATTTCCAGGCTACATTTCCATGTTGTTTCAGGGACCACTCTTGTTTGTTGGTCTGCTAATGTAATCTACCATGTGGGGCAGTCACTAAAAAACTTCCATTCCCATCCACTGAAATCTTTACCAGTCTATCCAGTTTCTGTTTCTTTCTTGTGTTTATTCTCTCTTTTCCCTATTCGACCAAAGTCACTTGGACTCCCGATAGTCAAATGTGCGACTGCCCTTGTGACAAACAGTCGCCAAAAACAATTCAAAACGACCCGGGCATTTGAAGGTTTATAGGTGCAGGTGTGTAAGGCTAGCCATACTATAGAACAAAGCATGATACATTACAAACTGATGATGTAATGTCATATCCAGAGGCACAGTTCTGTCAACCCTAGCTCATTTGTAATGACTATATGCACTTGAGGATTTTGGGTACATAGCAAAGATTTGGTTTGGTTTATCAGGGCCATACCCCAGGATTATTTTGGGACGGTGCCGGAGCCTCAAAAGTGTACGTTTTTTCCTAACCCCCCCAAAATGGTCCTTTTTTGGACATTTTGAATGGTTTCATCATCAAAAAGTGGACCTGTCAAATTTAAAAATTTTGAGATTTTGATCAAAAAAAATAGCAAAAAAGTGGACTTTTGCCCCTTTGGGGAATTTGGGGTGCGAACGCACCCCCGAGCGTATGGGGCCTGGTTTGTATCTATATAGCTAAGGGTATCTTCCCCCCCCCCGTCCCAAGAAATTAGTGCACAAATACCCAACTGATTTTCTGAACAGTGTAGCAGAACCCAACTTGGTGCACTCTTAAAAGTTGCCTGCCAGGGGACTAATGGTACACATGTAGGCTAAAATAGTGGAGTTTAACCTCTGCAGACACTCCTTCAGGAACCTATAGACAACACAAGCTCATAGAGGCTAAAAATACCTTTAGGGGTTTACAACTCTTCATGAGCAATTTTTAGAGGTCAATGCAGGGGGTTTCAATGGGTGATGTCACCCCCCCAAAAAAAACTTGAATTTTCGCGGTTTCGGGGCTTTCGCGCTCGCTATTATTCAAAGGAATATAAGATGTGGGCCGCCCAGGACTTTGACCCTGGCACATGACCTTGATCGCATCACAATATGAGGGATCGCATGGTGCACCTATGACAAAAGTTTGGTTCCCTTGAACTTCAAGTTTTCACAAGTTAGATCAATTTTACCATCTTTAAGCCCATTGCAACTTAACCTCAATGACCTTTGACCTTTCAAATGACCTTTGAACCATCAAACATATGAGGGATTCCCATGGGATGGCACATATGACAGAGTTTGGTTCCAATTGAATTAAACTTTTCAATGAGGCAATTAAAAAAAAAACCTTAACAATTTGTGACACCCACACATACACACACACATCCACACATACACACGGCACAAACGGATTGCAAGTGGTCCTGCCAGCTATAAGCTGGCGGCCCACAAAAAAATCCACAAAGGGAGCAAAAAATATCAACTGTTTGCTTGATGTTTTTAATAAAAAAGGTCAAAATTTAGAGAAATACTTGACAAGAAGTCAACTTTTTGGTGATGAGAGTTCAAAAAGTAAAAAAAAACCAGCCCATTCAGGTGGGTTAGATTCCACTCTTACAAAAAAGGTCCACTTCTTTTAGTGTGCAGTCCCACTCATATAACTCCTGCGTACCATTCCTTGTTTTTTCAAGCTTATTGCCCTATTTGAGTTGCAAGATCACCAAAACAAAAATATTGAATTTTTCTTTTTTTATAAGTTTAAAATATACTTTTTGTGAGTAATTAAAATAGTCACCTTAAACTACACGGCCATTTCTTGCTCACGTGGTATAGTTCCTTAACGGCAGCTACACCTGTCTACCGCGACAGCTACTGTACAGTACACACTGGCTAATTGCGACTCATGGCCAGTAGTAGCTTAGGGCTTACAACAAGTACAGGGTATTAGGTATACAGTTGATGTGGGCTTACTCGGCTGTACCTACCCCAAGGGCTACCCCGTAGTTGCCCAATAGGTGTAGAGAAGTGGCTGTTGTGTAACAGACGGAATAGACAAGCAGCTACCACGTAGCTACTCCCCGGGTAACCACGACGCCATTTGAGAGTGGATGACATTTCATGAAATGGGGCGTATACACGTGTGCTCTGTTTAGCATTTTTTGAACGTTTTTTTAGGAAACTCATTAGAAATTCCAAATGGGAATGATCCAAAAACCCCCATTTACTTGCACAATATAAAAAATGCAAGATCTATGCCAAAAATATCTAAAAAAAACCAAAATTGGGCCATGGAGAAATAATCGTGCGCGCTGAGAGCCGGTTTTTGTAAACAACGTAGCTACTCCACGACAGGGGAGACAGCCGCTGGGTGTACACTATCCGGCTATGAGGCAAAAAACACAGAAATCCTGGCCGGCGCGTGTTAAGTCTAGTGTGGAGATATCCATGTACCGGGGGTACTACCAGGAAGAAATTGGCCGTTGGAATAGATCTGTTCACCTAAAAAGGCTAATTCCAAAATTAGAGAGAATGAGATTTTCCGGTTCATGCAGTTAAAACATTTATGCCACAGTTATAACTGTGCATTAGGATAAGCGTGTATAAAACAAAATTGGGATCCAGAATTTTTTTTAAAACAAAGTGATGAATTTCTATATGAAGGACTTTGATTGATAAGTATTACTTTACACCAATGATTCGTATATGACAAGCATTTATTGTACAGCAAAGAACATAATTTCTTTGAAAAAGGAGCGTGCGCCCTCAATTCAGGAAATCGCTTTGATAGTCAGCCTTTTAGTGAGCAATCAAGCAAACGGAGTATGTCAAATCAGTTGTCAATTGCAAATTATGTGCCACTTTTCTGGGCTTAATTTTACTGAAACTTCCATTCTCAATTGGACTTATGATTTCCAGATGATAAGGTAAATTAGTATATCTGGCAATGAAATACAAATGATGGTAACTTAAAATTGGCTAAAGGGCCCATGTTAACATCATTAGAGTGATCGCATCCACATAAGTGACACCAAAATGTTAAAGGGGGATGGACGATTTTAAGGACATGACGTTTTCATCTGATAGATTGCCTTCACTCCAAAACCCATCTGTAAAATTTTGTGCTTGAGATTTACAATACTGTTTTGAGCGAGGTAGCTAAAAAACGTGATTTTGTAAGCCCATAGAGTACTGTGTAAAATTAATATTGGTGACCAAAATGGGGACATTTTCGCTATAACGTCCAACTAAACATCCTTTGGTGCTAATTTCACAGGGTAAATGAGAAAAAATGTAGCTTTCTTCTGACAACAAAAAATGTTGACCCACTTTCCGGGTTTAAAATCTGGAGATTCCTGGGACGAGGGCTATGAGCGATCGGGACATGGACTTAATGAAGCTAATTGAAAGTTGATTCCAAGTTTCCCGTTTCCCGACTCTGGTCAGAAATAAATGCCGATCAAATAATCATTATTTCCAAATAATTAGTATTTAAATTTCTAACGGTTTAAGACAAAAACGATTGTTTTAACATGATTCTTACTCATGAATGATGCCTTGAAGCACTGTTACGATGACAGGGGGGAGAAAGAATCGGGAAACGTCCATTCTAAGATCATAACCAATTACGTTGTTCACGGCTCCTTAACCTACTTCCCGTGCCCATGTGTGTTTTCTATAAACCACCGATTGATCGAGTGACTAGGTAGTCTTTGCAAAATGCTGCGGGAAAAACTATGATTTTTTAAAATGGATTCTACCACAGGGCGCATTTGACTCGAGACTAGGTTAAGTCTCTCCGACAGGCTGCCTATCACACCACGTCAACATGACGAAGTTACACTTACAGCCTATGTTGAAGGATCATCCAGAGACAACATGGTGGCTTCCGTGGTTCCCTTGTGTTTGCATGTAGATGTATTTGTAGTGGCAAAAAAAAAATTGTGTTCAAGAAAACTGTGTATGCAAACAACATTAAAGAAGTGCTTTATCAAAACACTACTTCCTGATGTGATACAAAGTTCTACTGGTCAAAGGATCACCTCCTCGCCTCCCCTACAATCCCTGCCCCCCCTTTCTTCTTCTCTTTTTTGTTTGTCTTTTCGTGCCTCAAAAAACGAAAAGCATACTGCCCTCAGTTACTTGATCAATTAATTGAAAATTGAAAATAATGAATAATGGAATAATTGAAACATTCCCACTAAGTTCATGAAAAAAAAAATGAAACGGAAACTGGGAAATCAAACTGTCCAATTAGCATAATGAACAAAGACTACATAACTAATTGAAGTTGTAGTACATGTAATGTACTTTTAAAAGGGACTCCCCAAAAGGTACATTTTTTTATATGTGCACCAAGTGGATGAATATGAAGGATGAAATGATGAAATCCCCCTTTCCCACTGGGGGCCGCCAATGTGGTACCCACATTTTGAGGCATTTATGGGCAATTCCAGAAGGAATTGGGCTGTGTATGACATTCTATCAGGGTGTGCTTGAAACCACACAATCTAACATTGAGTCACTGAGGGCCACAATGCATTCAGTCTCAGAAAGATAAAAGGGGTCCGTGATCACATCAGAAACAAGAATGGACACCAGGAAAAACGGTGACGGAACCACAAGTTTCTCTAAAACCATATTGACACCAGACTGCAGTGCACCGGGGCGGAGCTATGCCAAATGGATAAACTTTTAGATGCCTGGCATTCAGCAAACTCCAGAGCCGCAGGACACTTTAGCAGTCAACAAATTTTAATACATGCGCCAGTGTATAGCCTTGGGGGGCATTTGCATTGCAAATTATTTGTTCTTGTGGCAGCGTTGAAATAAAATCATGTTGTTAAAGCACTTGATATACATTGTAAAAGGACACACTATGAATGCAACAATATGGCAGGCTTGAATCATGAAACCATGAAGTTCTGAGATCTCCAAAAATTCATTTCCTCTGAAGACAACAATTCTGAATCGCAAGCAGTAGGTATTGAATCTTCAAAAGTTTCATGTCAGTCAGGCGGTCGCATGCAAGTAATTTATGCCTTCAGCAAAGCTTTTATACTTTTCACCATGTTGGAGTTTCTGGGAAGTAGAGAAAAGCAAATTATATGCAGAGATCTTAACAATGTACTCTGATGTTTTGTGAAATACATGTACAACCTCACCACCCCCACATCAGTGCCAAACAACACACCCAACACACACAAACACAGTCACACCACACACACACACAAACTTTACAAAAGCTAACATTGTTGGGTTTTTACTAAAAATCTATTTAAAAGTCACTTTTTCTCCTTTTTAAAGAAAAAAACACACTATTTAAAAAAAGAAAAAACCTAAAAAATTAAAAAAAAAACTATATAGTTTTGATTTTTTTCTCTTAACAAGACACTTTTTTAAAACATTTTTAAAGAATGTTAATTGTTTTTCATTTTTTTTTTTTTTTAATATTATATATTTAAAACTACATTTTTATTGCCATAGAGGAAATTGCCGCAGGACTATAAAGTTACTAAACTAGTAAAATCCTCTTTTCTTACTCTTTTAGGAATAAACCCAATACTAGATTGCAGTTTATTGTTATAGGACAAATCGTAACTAGGTAACAACAAACCCCGTTCAAATAGTCAAATCGGACAACAACCCCACAATGTCAAATAACCCAACAACCGTATTTCATTTCTTCCAGATGAAACAACCCAACAACGTTACTTTGGGGGTTTCTGGTCTACAGCGTGCCGAAAGTGATCAAAAATTACGGAAACACATTGGAAAAAGAAGCTTACCATAATGGGATTAAAGGTGCGTGTTCCAATAGGTTTTGTGACCCCCTAATTTACCCGGTAGTAGTATAAAGTTTTGATATACGATGGAAAGGTCGTATTTTTCTCCATTGTCATACTGAAATTTCAGCTTCCAAATCCAGTTCTTTCTCAAACAAGATACAGATAAAAATCTGCCGTTTTAGTGGTAACCATCAATATAGCACAGTAATGAAGAGGGGCATTGCACTATGCATTATCGCGTCTAGATGCAAAACCGCAAGTTTTGTCCACAGTACTTGATGGTGTGTGTACCAAGGCTCAGTGACTCTCATTCTCACGTAGAGAACTGATGACAAAAATCGGAACAAGCACCTTTAATTAAAGTTCAATTATCTCTTCAGTCCAGTTTTGGGCATTTGAGTACACTTTGTGCGACACTTACTCACTTCAATGGTTACCAGGACACAGCGTTTGACCTATGCAACAAACGGTCTCTTATTTTTTTCGAGCAATGTGACAGGCACTATCAGTTGATTTCTAAATCAGAAAATCGAAAAAACAATCATTAAAAAAAATCAGATTGTGGAATGTTTGTAACACAGTACATGGTATCCAAATACGTATGAATTGTGGACAGAAGGAAACCTATAAGGACAATCCGGAAATTTAGTCATTACTGTCCGTAGGACACTTACTACACGTAATTGAATGGAGATGCTATCTTTGAACACTGCCGTTTTCTTAAGTTTCTTTTTCAACTACTTCAGTTGAAAAAAAAGGATTCTTACAGACTATCATTTAACTTTAAGCTATTCTAGAACTTTCGGATACATATGGATTCTTTTCTTGTTTTGGACCTTTAGGACCCATGGCTACCAACGTCTATATTTTTAATAATTTACGCTGTATTTAAAATATTATGATTTTCAGCGAATTTTAGGAGAGTTTCAAATATAGAAAAAAGAAAGAAGGTTGAACTCCGAAAGAGCTATATGTATAAACGCGAGCTCTGCGAAGGAATTTAAGGTATTTTCAAATGTTTAAAGAACGCGCATTTCCTTGAAAATCCTTTTTTTTCTACGGAAACTAAATTAATCGTACGATATTTCATTTTTGAGAAGGTTTTCTGCCAAAACCTGCGTTTTTTTTTTCAATGGTAGAGAGTTATAATAAAACGAATTCTAACAGATTTTCCCCTTAATGTAAAAACGCGATGTCTCCGGGGATGAATTTAAGTCATGTTCAATGTTTAATAGAAAAGGAGCATACCTCTGAAAATACGTTTATATACGGAAGTAATTGTCACGTAGATCTTTTCATTTTTATATGTGTTCTTGGCACTCCGTTCATATAATCTTGTCCGAAATTTTTGGGACACTTGGCCATAATGACCCTTTCCCCCGCTACCCTATATCAATGTTGGCTGGATATTGGTAACTGTGAGTGATGGTGCTGTATTTTTACCTCAACATTGCTTAGTGGGGGCGGGAGGGGAGGTAACAAAGGTAAATAAATGCTTAACCCAAAGAAAACATTCTGTACGAATATTAAATAATCCTTCATAGGTAGTGAATAACGGTTTTTTCGGCAGGAAACTGATTGTCCTATTTGCCACATTATATGAGCCAGAGTAAAAAATCTGAAGAAATACAAAAAGGACCATAACTTTCGAACGCGTACTTCAAATACCAACATTTTCTCAGGAAATCGAGGGAAAATATATATACTACATTGCTTGGGTGGACACTTATCAGTTGTTCTCAATACATAAAAAACAAAAACTTTATTTTTCACTACCAGTTTTGTAGTGTCCCGTTGCCTACAGATTTTTAGTATTGTAGAAAAGAATAAGGTGAATTGGAAGATGCTAGATGTAGAAATGCGAGGATTCAGCGACTGGATTTAGACATTTTCAATGTTTAAAGAAAGGCATTATTGAAAACCTTTGCTCGTTTTAGACCCCTTTAGGTACCCACATATTTCTTTTAGTTGTAAACATTACATTGTACTAAAAATGACAGTGATTTCGAGCGGGTTTACAGGATTTCAGTATGGTTTAGTTTATAGCAAGGGAAATTCGGAACTATTTGAATGTAATACGGGAAACATTTTCTCCTTTTAAGAGCCTTCGGTGCCCAGAAAGCGTCTAATATTTTCAAAAATTTGCAAGCTGCATTACATTTCATAGTGAGGTTCTTGATTTGTACATGTTTTTGCAGTATTTTAGTGTAAAGCAAAGCAATTTTAAATATTTTTACGTGTAAAAAGTCCGGAGTTTGATGACTAATTTAGAGAGATTTTAAAAGTTTGGGCGAAACGCGCACATATGGAAAACTTTTCTCTCCGAGGAAACTAAGTTGTAAGTAAAATATTTAAATTTTTATGCATTAGGTTTATGTCAAAAAACAGTTCATTTTTCACACGGATTTTCATGCTTTTACATTTAGAAAGCGGCGAATTATACCCGTGTAATGTTAATTCCGGCATGAGTTGACCACCTCCTAGTCACTATTTTCGCGATTTTAAAGGGTTTGGTAGAACTTCAGGATGGGGAGATCCGGGGACCCCTAATTAAGAGAGAGCAGAGATAAGAGCATATTTGAAAAACTTGTCTCTGCTGGAAAACTAAGTTGTAGTAAGATAATTTAGTTTGTATGGACAAATTTTATGCACAAAAACACCGCTATTTTTCTATGGAGAGACGGCCAACTCAAATTGGGTACCCCCCCTGCGTTAGTTCACCAAAGGAATCATTATGGATCACTTCGCAGTGGTGACAGAATTTTTACAACTGATATAAGTAGGGCATGCAAGAGCTATTACTCTGTCAAAAATCAGAAAAATCCATCGTGGGAATCTTGCCCATATAAGCCTACAAAGACAATGAGTTGAATGTTAAGTGCCCTCTATATGCCCATTCTCCATAGAGTAAATGTCAACTAGATTTCAGAAAAATCCATATTTTGGCCCGCAATGAAATTTCGTAAAATTTTACAAGGGGTGAAGTGTTAGTGGATAAATAATCCGAATTAGTTGTCAAAAAAGTGTGTCGGCCGTTGATTATTTTTGTTTTATTTTTCTGCATTGTTCATATCAATGAGACTTTCACACAGCTTGTGGCAGATATTATGGATGTGGTGCAAAACTGTGTCATGCCGTCTACGCCCTTTCCCATTCATCATGTAACCATGTACACAAAAACTATTCGTTTTTTTGTTTCTGATGAGTTTCTCGCAACAGCTTGAATTACATCAGAAACTTCAAGCTCAAAAAACCTGCAGATACCCTGTTATTTGCAAATCTTCTGTATCAAATCCTTTATCTAATACCCATTTTTTTAAATTAAAAAGTCCAAAAGTTAGATAATTTTGACAAAGTGATGAAATGTCAAAAAAAATTCAAAAGTCCAAAAAAGGACATTACAGGTTTTAGGCTTCACTTTTACCAAAAAAGGTGTCACTTTTTCGAAAAAGCCCCAACCCATACCGCCCGGGGTTATACATCAAGAACGATTCTCTCAGCTCTCTTTCTCCCCTCTCTTTCTCCCTCCCTCCCTCTCTTTTTTTCTCCTCTATCTCTCTCTGTTTCACGTCCCTCTGGCTCTCTCTCTCTTTCTCTCCCTCTCTGTCTCCTGTCTCTGTCCTCTGTCGCTGTCTCTCTCGGTCTCTCTCTCTCTTGCAGTCAATGTAACGAGCCACAACCCATGCCAACTCCCATACATACTCTTTCACAACTTGTCAATTTCACAATGATTCATTGTAGATCAATTCAATTGGGTTTCCAGAGCTGACTAATATAGATTTGGCTGAAGTGAGTGCCGTGACTCATTTCAAGAGTTTCTTTTATTGACTAGGCTAAGGGTGCTCTCGGTTTTGTGTGCAATACCAGGAGGAAAAAAGCTGTACAACAGGTACCATGGATATAAATAACAACCACTATAGAAAGGTTACAGAATGTTCACTATAAAATGAAACTTGCCTTAGCGCATTTAAACAAATTGCACTGATTTAGATACTCCAAGGTTCAATACTCCCATTTTGAGGGTAAATGTGCTATTATATGGTAAATGCCATGTGGTTGGTAGTTGGCCTCTCTTTTGTAAAAATATATTTTGATAAAGGGATTCATCTGTTCCTTCATAATTCGAACATCTTTAGTAGTTTGGTTTAGGTAGAGATACAATATGCTCATCCCCAAGGACAACAGTTCTGTGCGTTTACTTGTACATACGTTGACATAACTAACCTTGTGTGATCCTGAGTATCAGAATCCAAAAAACCAGGTGGTGGTATTTCTAAAGTTCATTGGTGATGAAAGCTAAGAATTGAGATTTCACTAGCTCATAGTAGAAGACGGGTCACTAATTCACTGTCCTTTTGCACATTATATTGTGTAAGAAGGGGGAAAGGGTCATGTTGAGGTGAATTGTATTACATGTCTTTTTCATAACTTGTTTCATAATGTCAATAAATGTGCACTTGGACGTTGGTCATCTTCAAGGTCTATGGTCCGATTAGAAAGCCTCATTCCCCGTACCCTGGATTCTAATGGATGGGCCTAACTATTGGGATCTGAGGAACGTTCATAATTTTTCTCATTTACCCGTTAAATCTTATAGGGCTATTGATGCGTATCGGTTTATGGTATGAGTAAAAAATACAGCGTTCACTGAATGGATTGTTGTCTACCATGACGGTTTATGGAGATGTGGACTATGGTCACATGAGTTCACCAGTCCACATGAGGTTACCGACATGCGGGACACTACCCAAGGACCAAGTGTCATCAAATGTTTGTGCACATATGTGGAAGAGTGGATGTTTATGGTTTTGACCACAGAATTAACAAGTTGAACAACAACAGCTCATTTTAAATCAACCAATATCTAATTGGTCTTACAATCACTTTTTAGCTACTTATATATCAAAATGGAATTGAAGATTGATATGAACTTACGGAATATGGGGTCGGGTCATTGAATCCGACTCGGAAAAACTAGATATAATTATAATAGAGGTCATCCCCCTTTACGTAGTAATCGATGCAATGGTGGGACCTGAACGGCAGGGGGCATGGGGCAGGTTGCCCCCGCCCCCCCCACGACGTTGGCTTTGGGAAAAAATTTTGCAAAATCATAACGCGAAATCCAGCTTGTTTTTTTAGCCCTCTGTCCGGGAAAACCTTGACCTTTGACCCCCCAAGAAGGGAAAATTTCCCTATTCCCAAGACTACTGGTGGGAAATTTGCCCCTCAGAGAGGGCAGCCCTGATAATGCCACTGTCCTGGACCTTGGCTTCCCCCAAGCATCAGGTTTACTCACGTTTGATTCAGACAGAAGACTCACTGGTCCCAAATTTGATTGCAAATTTGTCCTTGCTAAGTCTGTCGTGTCTAGAAAGGAAACTTGGTTCAAAAGATTTTTTACAACCTCTCGCTCTTTTTTTTTTTGTGTCTGTTATACCATGTTTTCTCATCAAAATGCCTAATGATATTTGCCTTGAACTGCCATCCATAATCAGGATGTCAAGAATATAAATAGCATATAGGATAGATAGCATTAAAGCAAATCAACCAAATTAGTTTCAAAAGTTTCCCTTTGTATAGTTTTTCATCTTTGATAATGACTGCTATACATTCATACTTACATTCATATCTGGAGTGATGTTCCTTCACTCAATAACGATCCCCACCCGACACCAGATAAAAAAGAAAAGTGCAAAGCAACGTTACATACATTTTTTGGGCAAGATCATTTGTGGATCAAACACCCAGCAACAGAATGTATTCTTAGCTTACCGCTTCAGGTACTAGAATTTTCAATATCAAAATTCAACCTTTTAGAAAGAAGTCAATCTCAAAGGGATTAATCTTAATGTATTCTTGTGTAAATGGTTGAAAACCCACTCTCTGGGCAAATATGCATCTGTATGTAGAAGTAATGGGGTTTTATATTCTGCACCTTCCAGGCTTTTGTGAATTGACCAAAATCAACTGCTTCCGAAAAAAAAATTTTGCAGACACGTCAATATCACACACTGATCGATGTTACTTCATTCTAAATGATAGTAGACATGACATAACATTAATAAAATCACTGATTAATATCAAAGGAGTCAAACTTAGACCCCGGATTTAATAAAAACAGTGCTTAGTCCTAACACGAGTTTGACATTTTTCTCTCTAATGTACAGAGTGAAATCACTTTCAAGGAGTTACTCTTGGGACCAGTCTTTGCTGGAGTTCAATTTTACTCTTAAAGAGTGAATTTTTGTTTATCATTAACTCCCCATCGATGAATTATCCTCTTATAAGGATGCACATGACAGAAATTCACTCGCAAAAGAGGGAAATTTAGCTCAACAAAGACTGGTCCCTAGAGGCACTCCCTTGAAGGGGTGAGTTTCACTCTTTTACATTTAGAGAGTTCCTTTCAACTTATTCTAAAGGTTTGCTGTAACCGGTGAGAAAATGCCTCATGATGGGCCAAAACAGCCCATCCATGAGGAATCCGCCAGTTATTTTCTACTTTCATGAATGTTGAAAGGAAAACGAGGTCCCCTTTGTAGGACTAACCCTGTTTAACCCCAGGTCTAAAGTTAGTCTCCCTTTCAGAATACCCACCCATAGGTCTAATTGGAAAGTCAAATGAAAATTTTCAACTTATTCAAAGGCAGGATGCCAATCCCATATTAATTTTGTTTACTTTATGCAAAGAAGGTTCTATTATAGATCGAGAGTCAAAACGTACGTATCTTGAGAAATTCCCGTCTCGCTGTTTTTGCCTACCACCAAGAAAACCTAGAGTACAAACAATAGAAAGCAATTGCTGCCGCCGCTTCTTCCACCTACTGTGGGTGCCCCTTTGCATATACCCTAACGGTAGTGATCAAATTAATGGATGTGTTAGAGGTAGCCAGGGGTAATAATAGTGTACCTGGATCATTGTGCTCATATACTCTTTTTCTCATAATGCAACAATGCGCGCTTAGGTTTGAAAAGATGTATTCAATGAGGCGGTTGCTTTTAAATTAAAGACGATCTGATGATGTCATTTCAATCGTTGTGTGGCCATGGGTATCTAGGACAAGATTTGTTAACCCACCCAAATAAGCACCAACTACCAACAAAGATATTTTGGCGGAAATTGGTGGTACGAATTGACATTATGTGTGTAGTACAAGCACCCAAACTGATAATTTTCCGTGCAATATTCAAAATGTCAGCGCCCAGCACCGACGAAGGGTTGTGAGCATGCGTTTCACCCCTTGCTTTTATGGTACTATAGAATGAAAAATTTTTGCGGTGGTTTTTTTGTTTTTTGTGGTGTTTTATTTCCATGAATTTTGTGGGGTCAACATTGATGAACACAATTGGGAAATTAATCGATTGTGAGGAATGTATCCGGGCCTCAGGCATGGGCTGCCCTCATCACGGCAGCACAATATTGTGGTTACAAGATATCCTAGTCACATGACCGAAACATACTGTAATTTTCACTATCACAAAGCATTTGGATTGCTTTAACAACTCACTCCATTTCTACCTATATGAACTATTCAACTGATTTAATGTGCAAGACAGAAAAGTGTCAACATTGGAACTAAATAAAAAGAACTTTCCACATTGACTTTGGTCTCATCACTTGTTACCTATGATAAGAAAACCTGATTTCTGAAGTCTGAAGGTTTTCTTTTGTAGGGAATTAAGTCGTGTGAGTAAACCACAATCAAGCGTGAGGTCACACGATCAACACTAGAGCGTTTGTTTGCCGAGTTAATAGCAAATCGTGCCTGGCAAAAAGGCCATGGGGAAAACAATATGCAACTCTAAAATTATGCGAGGGATTAAAGGTGCAACGAGAGATGATTTCAAATATCGGGTGTCCCGTAAAAAATCGAAAGTAACTGATTTTTGCCCCAGGCTGATGTACAACTTTTCCATCAAACATATACCCATCTCAAAAGGATTAAGCCGAAGAAATGTGTCGTTGGTACAAAAAAATTGTGAAATTTTATTTCGTATAGGAGCAAATACGAAATTAGCAATTTTGACATGACAAAGAAGCAAATCCAAATCACCTTTTTTCTCTCTTTTAAGGACATTTCTGTAACCAAATACAAGGTAAGAAATCTATTGAGTTTCTAATTCTATATGAATTACTAAAATTACCAATATTTTGCAGGCTAAAATCTCGTTGTTCACCTTAAGTGGAGAAATGACAAAGGCTCACAATTATCATCATCTGAATTGGGTCTCTCGCACGCTTGTATTTTCTTTGGCACTATTGTGTGTTTTTGATATTACCCTTTAATCACTGTGGGAATGTCAACTTTAAACTTGCACGATGTAAAAGTAAATTTGTTTGTGGAATGCAATTTATTGGTAACTGAGTTTAGTTTGTTACATTTAGTTAATTTTTGAACTAACAAATAATTGAGAAAATAACTCATGGCCAGTGTGACAAAACCTTTTTTCATTGCGAACTAACAGGTGTCTTTTGGATATAAAGTTTTTTTAAAGGGCATTTCAGGATCCACATCCTTGTCCCCCCCCGACTCTAAAAAAAGTTGAGATTCTTATATTGTCTGAACCATTAGCCTTAGTAATCAACCAACTGTACCTAATCTTATGTTCAAATTCAGGTCGTATCTGTAAGACATTCAGCAATTTTGTATTTTCTGTCCGTCAACAGACAGAAATTACACCACAGCTATACTATCATACCGTTCGACACAAGCAATTTGCTCATACACAAAAACCGCAAGATTGGGAATCAACTCAAATTTCGTGCATAGGCTTTTCTCAAGGATATCTAGTGAACATAATAAAAAACAGACGGTGCTGAATCAACAAAAGCACCTTTTAATGATTACAGGACAAAAAAAATGTGTAGGTAAAAAAAGACAGAAACTGAGACAAAGAGGTTATAATGCAAAAGTGTATTTTTACTTTTTTCATCCCTGATTTTAATTAAAGTGCTGGCAACTTAAAAATGCAAGATCCCCCTGGGCAAAGACATACGACCAAAGAAGGGGTCAAAGGTTTATGTAGGGTCTAGAGGTCAATCTGTGTATTTGCCCAGATAGTTCGGGGACGGTGGTTTGATATGAAGTCCCGTGGGACTTCAATGATTACAGCATACACCCAATATTTAGACACCTTAATAGGTCCCATATAACAAGAAAGTTTTGATGGAGAATTCCCAGGGTGGCAAGTGGCGGCCTCTTGATTTTCAAATGCTGCCATTTTTGGGTATAAGTTTTCAAATCATAATTCGAGTTGTGAATGTGCTAGGAAGCTACTTTTGGTGACAAAACTTCATGGTAAAACACCTACAACTCTCTGGAAAGGATAAAGCTAGATTAGAAAGGAATATTAAGACTGACAGCCATTTTGTTTTTCAAAATGGCTGCCAATCACCACGTTTATTGTACATTTTCAGCAGTAATTTTAGTGGTGAGTTTCATACAAATTTGATTTTAGTGGCATAATCTCCATTTAACTAGTCAAGGTGTATATAAAGATGTTTTGGATTTGTTGAGAGTAAATAGTAATTCTTCCAATCCATCTCGTATAATTTGTATTTCAAAATGGCTGCCATTTTGATACTAGTTTTGTATAAATTATTCATAGGAATGCTATGGTGCATTTGACTTCCACAAGTCAGTGATATCAACACGGTCAGACAGGTATTTTACTCATACATCTAAGTGCCGGTGTAAAAGTTTTTATAGTCCGCCGGATTCATAGTCCACCTACAACGGTAAATAATAGGGCACTTGATTCAGTTGACTCTTGACGCATTATTCATTGTCGTCTATAGAGCCCGGATTATATCTCATTTTACATCGGTGTAAAAAGTCCGCGCTTCAGAAACAACTACGGAATAAAGCGTGAAACTAATGTGGCCTGAAGAGTCAACTGAGGCTACGTTCTTCGCCGTTGTAGGTGGAGTATGAGTCCAGATAACCATATCTCCTGCCACACGTTAAATGCCAGTGCTTTCAATCAACACTCACGATTTAATGCTTTGGGCACTGAATCGCAGTGATGTCACTGACCCGAGAAAGATAAATGCACTATAATATCCTCGTTCATAATCGTACATTATAGTGGAATGGGCTAAGTGGAGATGAATTCTACTTATACATTATTAAACATCCGATTAAACTTTGTTAAATAAGATAACAAAAACACTGCCCTGTCACCACTGTAGAACTGTAGCGCAGTCTATTTGTATGAGTCCATTTAAAATTGCCTGTAGGGTACTCCGTGAGTGTTGTAGTTTAGCTGGATGTGGACTAGTATATTTGATATGAGTCTTTAAAAGTGCACTATGGAATTGTTTATTTGGTATGAGTCCAACGAATGTTGATTTATCAAGACCAAGCGCACTATAATCCATTTGCATGAGTCCTATATCATAGCAGATGAGATGAGGTAGATGTGACCTTAAAAGCATATAATTACACTTCTTTAAAAGTGCACTGCGGGTTTGTTTAATTGGTATTGAGTCCCACATTCCACTTTGTGTTAATTCTATGTTTTACCACAGTGTTAAAGTTTTCTATCACTGTCGTCAACATCAACTTTTATGATGCACTGTTAAAAATGACCATAAAAAACATCATTCTAACTGGCAGCTGGGACTCATAGCAGTTAAAAAGACATTTTTTACAGTTATTTGCACATTGTGAGTACCAAACTGCCAGTTAAAACGATGTTTTTACAGTCATTTTTAACAGTGTGGGCATTGGTTAGGTCCACTCTTTCTGCATTCTTGCATTCATCAGACTCGATGAAGCATCCACAAATTTCTGTACAGAATAGTCCATTCTTTCCACATTTGCACAAATTATTGGCACATCAAAGCTTGGTACATTGGCACTTCACCAAATGAATTACTGCATCTGAAGAAGGAGGCAAAGATGTTATCACTGGCTTGAATTTGCTATTCACCAAATCCTACCCGTAGTAATTGGGCTGGGGTAACTTCGGATTTGGTACACTCTCATTGTACCAAAACATTGGGTGGTAGTGGGCTTGCATGATAGCTGGTAAAAGTGCAGCTCATAGTCGGAGGGTGACCGACCGATCCTCGGATTGTGCCTGTTTCTTGCCTTGTAAATCCACACATCAAGAAACTGAATTAGGTCTCACCAGCATCCAAGAAGCACACAAAGCTCATTTTCCATAGTCTAAATGCTACACAATAAATTGAAGCCACATCTGTAAGAATTTATTCACCATACACAGACGTCCTTTCTACTAGCCATTCTGCACTACCCAAACCTCTGTATAGATACATGTTTTGTCGCAGGAGTATATAAGAAGACCACATGCCCCTATTTACAATCCTCAAATGAAATCTAAATCCCTATCAGCATTTTGAATACAAAAACCCCGAGCATCGAGAGACACGATGGGAAGGTTATTACCTGAATAGGGTCACATTCACCATGCGCCCTCCGGGTCAACAGTCACCTCCTATAGAAACACATGCGAAGTTCGATCTTTATATTATCGATAAATTATTTCATAGGGCAATTTATGCTAGACCTGAATTGCTACGGTGCCTTTGGTGCTCCACGAGGCAGTTGATCCAACAGGTATTTTACTTCATACATCTAAGTGCCAGGTGTAGAAGTTTTTATAAGTCCGCCTGACTTCATAGTCCACCTACAACGGTAAATATTAGGGCACTTGATTCAATTGAATCTTCACGCATTTTTCATTGTCGTCTATAGAGCCCCGATTATATCATCCTTTTACATCGGTGTAAAAGTCCGGGCTTCGAAACACTACGAATAAAGCGTGAAACTAATGTTGCCTGAAAGAGTCAACTGAGGCTATTTTCTTCACCTTTGAAGGTGGACTATGAGTCCAGATAACTATATCTCCTGCCACACATTAAATGCCAGTGCTTTCAATCAACGCTCCCCCTTTAATGCTTTGGGCACTGAATCGCAGTGATGTCATGTACCTGAAAAGTAAATGCACTATAGTATACTTGTTCATAATCCTTCATTAGGTGGAATGGTCCGAGTGGAGATGAATTCTACTTACAACTATTAACCTCCTATTAACTTTGTTAAAGACGAGTTGTATTTGGTCGAGTCCAACGAATGTTTGATTTAAATCAAAGAACCAAAAATAAATCCATTTGCTTTGCCTATAAAAAAAAAAAAAAAATCCCCCCTGCAATGATATGAGGTAGAAATGTGCCCGTACCACAATCGCAAAGCAGGATACAACTTACACTTCTTTAAAACAGTGCAAAAATTGGCAGTTTTGTAAATATTATCAACAAAACATCGGATTGGAAAATCCCCACAACCATATCCACTTTGTGTGAATTCTATGGTTTTTACCACAGTGTTTAAGTTTTCTATCACTGTCCTTGACCATACTGTCGTCAGCATCACTTTAATGATGGCACTGTTTCAAAATTGACCATAAAAAAAATCGTTCTAACTGACATCTTGAGACCATAGGACGTTAAAAAGACATTTTTAAACAGTTATTTGTGCGTACCACTGCCAGTTAAAACGATGTTTTTTCAGTCATTTTTCACAGTGTGGGCATGGTTAGGTCCACTCGTTCTGCATTCTTGCATTCATCATACACAATAAGCATTCCACAAATTTCTGTACAGATTAGTCCATTCTTTCGACATTTGCACAAGTATGGCACATCAAGCTGGGGTACTTCACCCTCACCAATGAATGTACTGCATCTGGAGAAGGATGCAAAGATGTCATTACTGGCTTGAATTTACTATTCACCTAATCCGACCCGTAGTGATTGGGCTTGCTGGGAACGGGGTAAACTTTCGGAGTTGGTACACTCTCATTGTACCACAACTTGGGTGGTAGTGCGGCTCGCATGATGCTGGTACCCTCATTCTCCATAGTCTAAATGCTACCACAATAGATTGTGCCACATTTGTAGATTAATATTCACCATACACAACATCCTTTCTACTAGCCATTCTGTGCTACCCAAACCTCAATTTTAGTATAGAGTTTTTAGAGTAATTGTTTTCCGTTTTTGAAAATTGTAAAAATTAATTAAAGCGAGGCAATTTTGTGTTAAATTTAGCCCATATCTGCATCTTATGTATAATATGAACCCCATTTTCAGAATATGTGCTATTGGCGGACTTGAAAGAATGTGGTTCAGATGATGACAAGGTATATGCCTTTTCACAGCTCGAAGTGGCAGAAACATCATCTGAAGCAATCCTATTAGCCTGCCATCAAAAGCAATTATGTGAGGATTGTTAGTGTTCATTAAAATTGAAACAGAAACAATTTTTCTGTTATCATACTTCTAAATTTTCTCAGAATAATGTGTCAAAAGTCTAGAACAAATCAACAATGGGGAACATGTAAAAATAGGGGGTAAATTTTGTACAGGGGCCAAAAGTAAAACGGGTCTAAATGTTTTAAAACACAGACCAACTTATTCATCTGGTCATGAGGATTAAAAAAAGGTATAGATTGCCATATCTACGGTCATTAGTTTCAGGATTATAGGCTCATAACGGTTCATGGTCGTCCTGGGGTAGTTCTTTCAGAACACTCCGATTTTGACGAAACTAGTCTCAAATTGTTTGTCTAGTCATATCCTAAAACAGAAAATGCATATTTGCCCCGCATTTGACATTTTAGTATGTAAATTAGATGGTAAGCTTTAATGACCCCATAGGACTACTGTAACATTTTGACCTCTAATTACATGACCAAATGGTGAAATTAGTGCAAGTATTGTATTCCCTGGTCTTTTGGGACTATATGAAGAATTTGGTAGGTAGGGCTGCAGGAAAAAAAAAAACTGGTTTTGCTTCAAAGTTATAAAAAAATATGTTTTACAAACAAAAATATATGTTTCCAATTTCTAAACCTGGTGCAAACGACGATATTTTGAAAATAATGAATTATTTTGGCAATCTTGAAAGCGGATATTCCTAGTCTCCAAAAATCGATGCGGGCGGATAAACTCAGAATCGACTTTCATGCGCCTAATAGTCATTGCAGTCCCGGAGAGCGTATGAATGAAAAAGTAAACGCAATGATTTTGCTCGTTTTTAATATATAGTACATGTGGAACTGTATTTTTGTGAAAATTTCATATACAATCTTCCAACCAAGGTTTTTCTAAATCAAAATTGTATGTGGATTCCAAAAATCATGGGTGTCATTTTTTAAAATGTGTTCTTGGATGTATTCTAGGGGGCAAGGTTTATACAGGGGTCAAAATATAAAAGGGGGCAAAATGTGTTTTAAAGTATACCATCATGTTCAGTACCTTTCAAGGATTAAAGAAAGGTATAGTTTGCCCTACCTGAGGGTTATAGTACAAGAGATACAAGGCAAAACGGGTTCAAGGTCACACTGGGGTAAAATCTCAGAGTCATCGGTTTGTTTTAAAAATGGTGCCAAATTGTTCGTCTTACTGTACAGAAGCCGAAAATATATAGGTCGCGTTGTCAATGACGTTTTGATGATAATTAAGAGGGCAAATATGGCCGTGGTCCACAGGGTCTATGGAGACAGGGTCTATGGGAGACAAGTAATAATTAGGTTGGGTCCCTAGGAACCCCCCCCCCCGGGCACTAACGGAAGTGAAAAAATCAAGATATTTTACTAATTAAAAAATTAAAGTAATTAAATCTTGGCATTTATTTGCTTAGATATACACCTTAGGAGGTAATTAATTAATAATTAATAATACTTAAATCAAATAACCTTTTATTTGCTGATAGCATCAATTTTAATTTTGTCACGCCATGCTCTTAACTGTGTAAGTCTATGGGAAAAAATAAGGCGATTTTGAAGTTTCTGAGAAAATACAAGATGGTATAAATTTGGCTATATTTTGCAATGATTATTTTAATTGGTTATTCTATAGTAGATATAATGAATTATTTTGGTTCAAAACCTTATATTGGAGTTGCTGAGGACGGAAATGTGCGAACCACTCTGTTTCAAAGAGTGACAATTTCAATTGGCCATAGGTCATAGGTAAAAGGTCGGATTTTCATTTTTATTGTGGGTATGTGGTTCTTACGTGACCCCCATTTATTTGTGTTAGTGTAATGATCAAACTCCCACGGGAAAGTGGTTATATGGGTTGGGTCCCTAGGAACCCCCCCCCTTGGGCACTAACGGAAGTTTTTTTAGCTTGGGCACCTAAGTGTTAAATCCCAGAAATATTCCAATTACCCAGTTGTCAACTGGTATTTGCACAGAGACTATACACTATGGTCGTGACCAGTACAGCGAAACGTACTCTTCTGTATCACTTACAGACAACTTTGACCCCAAATTTTCAAAGCATTTTGGCACTTTTGACACTTTCTGACACAAACAGGTGTGGTTGGAGTGAATTCAAAATGCATTTATCCAATCGTTCATCATATCATATTTCACAGTAACTGACCGCATATGTTTAAATTAGGCTAAAATAACAACATCCTTTATTGACCTCAAAACGTTAAATCAAGGTTAGCTTACCGAAAAAAGGGTTGATTTTGCTTTTTTTGTTAAAAAGTCACTGTTATCCACAATTATTTCGCCAACGAATAATATAAATAATTATTGGTCAGAACAAACGTGGAATTCCTTACCAGCTGAGAACATTTAGCTGGAAAATTAATAAACTGTTTTAGTAGCAGTTTGTCAATTACTTCCTGTTGTGAAATTTTCCCGACTGGCCAAGCTTGAGTCGGATGACCAGATTACTTCAAAGGTCCAATCGAGCGGCCCTTGAAGTTCCCCACACAATGAGCCGGTGAATGACAGTAATCCTGGGTAATCGGATTTCAAAATCGAGCCATATCCTTCTTTCTCATCTTCTCTGGTTTATGGTACCAGACGATGGACAGATCATTTGCAACTTTGAGGGAAAATGGTCAAATTTCAATAGATTTGTAGGTAAAATTCCATCCATATGTTTTGAAATTTAAAAATCCTGTTGGGTAATTTCGTGAATACAAACTTTTCGTTCACGATTTTTTCCCGACACACCTACCTTCTCTAATATTAATTTACAAGCCGGGGTCTAGCTAAATTGGAATGGACATTCTCTGTTCTGTACTATTCGAATGTTCAATGTATTTCTTCTGGCACTTCTCCTTACTAATCTATTACCCCCTTTAAAATTTTATTATTTGAGTCTTCTAACCTGACTGTAAATGAAAGGAACACCAATATTTCGCATATTCATTGATGTATACCTAACAATACAAATTATTATAAAACGGGGTAACATCCCTTCTTTAAATTATTCAGGACAAAAGTATTTATGGTGGGACCATACATCTCTCCTCTGTTTGTGTGTATGGCTGGTGATTGTGGGCTATTTATTTTTGGAAGTTATGATGAAAATAGTTTCTGAGAAAATTACGCGTGTCGAAAAGTAGTAGTTAAAAAAGTTAGAAAAGTAGAAAAAAGTTAGTAAACATGAAATGCTTGGCAAGTCGTTTTTGCAGCCGAAATGGTCATATAATCTACTTGTCTTGAAAAAGGTTTTTAGTCAGTCAGTCGGAGGTAACATCAACGTGCCGATTTTTTTCTTGTAGACGAGAACGCCCTGTCAAAGCTGTCAACAGCTGGTCGGAGACGCTCTGGAAAATATCCTGATTTGAGGTTAAACTACATGAGTCATGAAAAATAACTATGATTGTTGCGGACTGCCAATACATCTAAGTTGGTCTAATGATATGAAAAATTGATTGGGGATTAAAATCGATGCCTTTTTATTTTGAACAAGCTTTAGTGTCTTAAGTTATGAACTTTCAACGTTTGAAACATCACAAAAATTTATCAATAGGATTGTCTGCTACAAAAATGAGTATGTATACCTCTAATCTGTTAATGAAGCGAAAGACCACGAAATGTATAATGTTCATTACAGGCGTCACGCAATTGCATTCTCATACATAATTCTATAATTCTTGAACGCAGAAGTTTGTACACATTTGAAGGCAAAGGTCATCTGCCCATTGTATTTGTGCAAGCCAAGCCAAATGACCCAGTAATATCTTTTGTGAAATCGTTAATAATTGTGGCTTCATATAGTCTTATCTTTTCTGTGCATTCTATTCGACGCTACTTTGTTAAGTGTAAGGACGGAATATTGTCAGTCCCCAGAGCAGCGGGAAAAAGTGTTAGATTTTGTTGCATTTATGTTATTTTGTGTATAAAATGGTATGTTCTTCTTTGAGTTTCCGCTGCATGGATTTTTCACACAGACAAGTAGGCCTTTGAATTGAAAATATTGTTTAAAATTGTAATTTTCTTGTGGGAGAATGACTTTTCTATCCTTGAAGATGACAGTTTTTAGAATGTCTATGGCCAAGCCTGCCTAAGCTCATTATATTTTGCTCGATGTCACTCTATTCTCATTTCTAGTTGGAGGGTGTTTCAATATGCAAAAGTAGAGATTGCAAACCTGTATATTTGACGCTCCATTGATGAATCCAGTCTTCTAGGTTGATAATTCAAGTTTTACAATCGATAAACCTGGTTTTAGTCTTTACTTTTTGACTTCTTTCGTCTTTTACGAGGTCCAGGCCATTCGATGCTGATCATATCTGTTGCTTCTGAAATTCATTAAACTTTCTACTCTTCGTATTTTATCCTAATATCGTGTGTTTTGTACGTACTCTTTCTACATATAATGTCCTTCACTTATCATTCTCGCATCACAACACATGGCTTTCTGACACTTTTTTGGCTCATGGTATTTATTTGCAGCCGTCTACACCAACACCATTCAACTCACATGCAAATGGTTAAAGTGGTGATAAATTTGTACTCAGTACGAGAGAATGAATATACATTTGATATCTTTTTAGATCTGTCGAAGGCCTCTAATGCTGATATATATGTTTGCTTCTTGAAATTCATTTAACTTGCTCTATGTCGTATTTATCATCATATCGTTTGTTTCTCGTACGCTTCTATCAGATATGTCTTGCCTTGTATCATTCGCATCACAACACATGGCTTTCTGACACTTCTTTTTGGACTCATGGTATTTAGCTTTGCAGCATTCTACAAAACCCCACACCATCAAGTCACATGCAATTGTTGAAGTGGTGGATAAAGTTTGTAACTCAGTAGAGAGAAATGAATATACATTTGAGTTATCTTTTTAGATCTGTCGAAGGCTTCTAGCTGAATCATATATGTTTTGCCTCTTGAAATTCATTTAACTTCTACTTCGTATTATCATCCCTATCGTGTGTTGTCGTACGGTCTATCAGATAAGGCTTGCCCATCCTTCTCATATCGCATCACACACATGGCTTTCTGACACTTCTTTTTTGACTCATGTATTTTAGCTTGCAGCATCCTACACCAACGACCATTCACTCACGGCAATTGTTGAAGTGTGGATCAATTTTTTAACTTAAGAGAAATGAATATACATTTGAGTATCTTTTTAGATCTGGCGAAGCATGCCGATACTATGATTATGATATTTATTTACAAATTAAGATATTATGCGCAGGGATCCACCCTGGCATCTTGTTATTCTACTTTATTTGAATACATAACTAGCCCATCAACAGTGTTAGATTTTATACTATTTGCCGATGACACACGGACAATTTTGTATTCTCATTCTCCCCCAGAACTTTGATTACTAAAAAGACCTGATAATAAAGAGGTCAAACTAGTTTAAGGCAATATGCCAGGATACTTAAATGATATGGGACTCCACAGTACTTCACATTATGTTGATTTGAAGATCAAGGCTACTGACAAGACATTCACACCGCATTAATATTCCTGATTACCTTATAAGAATATAGTAATTGATACATGCATTATAAATGTACAGTACAGAGTATAAAGTACACGATGTGGTACAGAAACTTTTGTCCTATACACCAATATTTAGAGATGTTAATTTGGACAAAGCACTAATGTGGTTTTTCCGTTTAGGTTTTATCATGGATGACTCCGAGGAATTTCGTATTGGTTACTCTTTACCACTATTCTCTCGCCATAGCATAATTGAATGTTTTGATACTTGCAACATAAAATTGGGCAACTTATTTCATGAGCATTAATATCAAAACAGTTACCAGTAATTTTTGATAGTTACTTGGTAAACATTTTTAATTCATGACTTTCACAAAGAATTTCACAGAAAACTGTTCAAAGTTCTAACATGTCAAAACCGAAAAAAAAAAAAAAAAATTCTCAAACTCAATCAGAAATTCTGATTTAAGCTTTAATGAGTTATCTACAATCTGTTGAGCAGGAGCAGAATATGCACAGGGTCCGTTATTTAAAAGGAGTTCGTTCATCCACACTAAAGAAAAGTTTAACACCTTTGGTAGTTAGTAATGGAACCCTCTACATCAATGCCAGGTATGTAGTACCTCAAATTGTGGTATCACTTTTTCAATAGGGGCAAATTTAAGCTTACACAGGGGTAATTTTTTTAACTGCCTCAATCATGTGAAATGTATGCATATTGCCCATCTATCATAAGGATTCAAAAAATGTATAGTCCTGTTTTACGGGATTAAGCGTTATATAAAACTGGTTTTATTATTATTTTTTATTTAATAATAATAATAATACCGACATTTTATATAGCACCTTTCCGAGGATAAAAGAAGAAAGAAACCCTTATACAACAAATACCTATAGAAAAATAGAAAACCCCTTTGGTCACTTAAGTGTTAAACTTTATATGGCTCGTACGCTTTTAAAACTTGATGCTTTTACGTTGTCAACGTTTATCTGAGAAATGATGCTCTGCTCTCCACGGTCACAGAATTTCCTCAAATGACCCCAACTACTATGTGAATGGGGGACCTCAGCTTCTTCAACACCACCGGGAATCAACTACGTGAAACAGTATCGTTAACTCGCTTTTTATAACGATGTTTTCACATGCAAAAAAACGGGATAAAGAGCATGTTAATAGTAAGAGACTACTTAATCCAATTGGTTACAAAACTAGCCATATTACCAGTGTGGCTTAGCTATATACTGAAACTAGTATGCTAATGATTGATGGTGAATACCGGTTTTGGTAGGCGGAAATACCTTGAGCAATCTGCAACTTGTGTTTTAATATTTTTAAAAAAAAAAAAAAAATCTTCCCAAAAAAAAATCACCCTCTTTAGATACAACACAAAAAGATTTACTTCAATATAGGACGACTTTTGTTACATCTGTTGAACAACAGAAAAGCAGAAGAAGCAAACAATAAATTGCCAAAATTCAATTACTTTGGGGTCAAGGTTGGACAATTGTTATTATGAAATGATGTAAATTGTATACATTTCGGTTTTCCTCATCAAGGAATGACGTAAGGAAAATGCATACCATATATTTCTTTAAGAAGGCTTCTGTAGAAATCAATGTAAAAGTGAAAGAAAAAAAAAAAGAAGCACAGGACAAGGAGTTCAAGCGAAGTAGGCGAGTTGATATTTGGGCCACTGTCAGTGGATGTCGTCCTAGTCGGTTATGACTCCTGAGAATGGCGTCATTGGAGTTTCGATTTTGTCTGGATGCACGTTTTTAATTTGAAGTGGTTGTTCGAACTTTGTGTTCGTAACGGTTGATTGCGTGGGGGGGGGGGGGGTTAGCAAAATAGCAAAAATAATTAATTAATACTGTAATTCATAGTGACGCCATAATGGGGATGTTGGGCGCAAACCTGCGTACCCACTTATTTTGGTACCAATGGAAATAAGAGCTTACCGTCCCTTTGTACCAACTTTTAAGGAATAATGGATGATGTTCATAAACGCGAAATCATAGGGGATGGTAACCCCCCAAATCGGGAGTTTTGTTACCAAAAATTGCTCAGGTAGCGATGGTTGATCAGCAATATGTGTTTTTGAAAAAAAAATAATCAGTCAGTTCACTTTTATAACAGACCTAAGCTTAAATCGCTCCAAGTCACGAATTGTGACCCAAACAAAAATTAAATCTAACACACGTTCAGGGTACTTTGCTTATTCAATTACCAACAAAATCTTTATTCTGTAGATACAATAAACGGGCACAAAACGCAAAGAAAGGAAAAAGAACCTCTGAAATAGGCCGACAGGACTATAGCTGTAGCAGGCGGACGGAATTGGAAATATAAAGACCACCAGAGGCCAAACAGACCCATAAGGGACCAGAATGGCAAGAAGGCAAGAAGAACACAAAGTCAAACATTTCTTTATAAGAAGAGCGTTGCATTGTTGGTTGTGGTTTCTTAATCGGAAAAAAACACGGCAAAACATCTTGCTTAAAGGCAGAAATCTGACCAAAGGGATCTTGCCCATCTCAGATTTGATGAAGCTTATGTCTTTTGTTCTACGTTTCGGATTGGAATGAAATACAAGAATTAGCTAGTGGAAAGCTTATTTTATGGATTTCAAAGTGAACCAAACAAAGACCCATGTAGACTTTTCTTTTTAGCCAATGCCTTTTGTCCCGAGTGTTAACAATTTTTTTTGGGGACAGACTGTTTGCCACAATTTCTTACGACAGTAAAATGTCCCTCTACCGGAACAAAGTTGAACACGAAATTTTTAGAGATGCGGCTACCTGGTGCACAATTCTCAACATTAATTGGTGGTTGAAAGGGGAGGTTTTAGTATTAGCAAAGTTGATACCCAAAATGTCGAATTATGTTCATAAATTACAAGGTGAGCAAACTACTTGTTTGAACACGACTGTTAGGGTGTCAAAAGACGCCTGACTGTCCCCAGTCTCTGCTCTGTCCCTGGATTTTTTTAGTGACTTGTAAAAGATAGGATAAAATAAAAATGTGAAGAATTTTCAGCTATGCCACCCGTGAACATGCCGGTTCCTAATACCGCGAGCCCTCTATTCTACAGCTCAACCTTACTTAGTTCACAGAACGCGAATTACACAGGGCTCCTGGAATTACACAAATAGGGAGTATGGGTGAAGAGTCCTCGTTTACTTTCAGTTTCGCTTCATTTTACATCACCGTGGACCGGGGCGGGTTAAAGATGCCTCAAAAGTTTAGTCCAGCGACAGACCCTTGCACACAGAGTCTGTACAAAATCAGTTTCTTTTATAGCTAGGAAATTTGACTGCTGATTCAAAATTCTTGAGATTGCAACCATTGTGATCCTTGCGCATTTTGAGATAGGGGGGAAAGGGATCAAGTCTCTTTGTCCTACGGATTTTTAAAAAGTAAAAAGGTTTTTATAGTTGCATATCTGGGACAAGTAATCTATCACAGTAGGCTTATAATGGTTCCAAACAGTCATGTGGGGAATTCTTTTTTCTAAAGCAAGATTCTCCTCAAAAATGGGGCTCTACTTCTCATGTGTTATATAGTTTATTTGCGTTTTTGGGTCGGGCATGCACTATAGCCTCTGGTAAATGCCAATATAGTCTCGGATGTATGTTTTGGAGTTACCATTCCTAGCTGGGGTCGTTGCCCATTAGTAAACTATTATGTGATTGCTGGTTATCCTGGCAGAAATATTTCGCGCTACAGATGAAAGAATCTCTGGCCGCCGCGACCGCTATAGCAATTACCGCTTGAGTTGACTGATCAAACATAGCGTAAAAATAACATTCCCTTGAAACCATTTGAATAAATATTAGAGATATTTTTTTTTTTTTAATTTTATATGAAAAATAGTTTGGCCTGTCGTGCAAACACAAAATGATGAAGATATACAGGTCAAAATTTAACTAAGCCCCCACCCCGACTTTCCAGAAAAATGTACCTTTACATTTTTCTGGAAAAAGTTAGTTCTTAACCTGTTACAAAAAATGTCGGATAGAAATGTACACTGCAATGTTACACCATTTACACAACAGTAATTTCTCCCTGAAATGGACGTCATTTATTAAATTTGTGACGAATTTAAAAATGGGATTACACTAGCGAAAATTCCCGGAGAGAAATACCTACAGTCTAGTACAACACAGGATTACCACAGACACTTGAGTTGGTGCCAATGGTTAGCTATTGTCTTCTGCTTCCATTGCTACCAACATGAGAGTACCAACATGCTTAGAATTACGTCAGAATGCCCACAAGCTTCACATGTCAGCAAAAACTGTCAATTTCCATTACACAGGTCTAGAATAGGGGAACATTCTACCCTGTGGTAAGGATGCGGTAACCACCCCTTCGGTCGACGAGGGTTAATACAGTGTAATAGCTCACTTGCTTAGAAATTACGTTTTGGTCTAAATAAGAGTGTTACATTTTAGTGGGACCATAATCTAGTTTTGAGGGAAACCTATTTTGAGCAGCAACCTCTAGGGTGGTGCGTTTAAATGTACCCTAGCAAACAAACTCGTTAGTAAAAAATCCCTTAACCAAATTAAAAACTTTCAAAATGTAATTGCAAACTGTTTGTATACTTACATTATATACATCTGCTTTAGGAACTGGCACCTCTTTGGTTTTCAATAACTTTCTGGCATCTATGTACCCATCCCCTCTCACGGTCTCCACCTTCCAGCAAATTCTTGAGAATTTCATGCCGTCGAAGATTAACATAGGCCCAAGCGTCTTTGATCTTTTTGATCAATGTGGTTTGATTAGTAGCCAAAGGTGGGCAATACACTTTGTCCTCCATCATAGACCATACATTCTCAATAGGGTTGAGATCTGGGCTGTTCCCTGGCCAGAAATCTTTTCCTCTCTTTCCTCCCATCACGTGCGTTTGTTTACGTTCTGTCCCTTTAAATTTCAGACAGGAAGTACTTATTTACTCACCAATCAAGCTGACAGCGAAAAAAATATGAAAATCTGCACAAAACTAGTCGAATTTGGTATGAAAAGAAGCTTAAAGAGACATGAGGAGATCTCCAGAAAGAAGCGCCCCCAATTTTTCTCGAACCTAGGTTTTTTACATATTTGGAATGCTTACCAATGTATTAGATCACACCTGAAGTGAATAAGCAGAATATGCCGTCTTTATGTAATAAGATGATGATTTAGTAGTTTCTGTCGTGCACGACAGAAAGTCAAAGCATGGTTTTCTATGGGGAATGATTACGATAGCAGGCAAGTTCAAAACAAGGTTTGCGGTTTTCTTTTGCACCTGTTTGTCCAATAAACCTTCCAATCGTTCTCGGTAGGTGGTCTACAACCGATCCAGTGAGAGAAATCCATATCCTAAGAAATCTCCTCCTGTCACTTTAACTCTTCAGCTTTAGAAAAAAATGACATTTGACTAGAGACAGCCGTAGGCCAAAAGCCCAGAGGGCGACAAACCAAATTTCAGCTAGGGTACATTTAGACGCATCACCCTATAGTTTGGGCATCCCATTGCCTCAACACTTACGATATACAGACTGTCTCAAAAAAACTATACAATCAAAGATTTATTTTTTTTGCCAAAATTTTAAATTCATCTCAACTGCAAGTTAACTTATTCTTTTTTAGAAACGTTCCAGCTTTCTTGGAAATTTTAGTTGGTGTAAATTGGGGGTCTGGTTCAAGAGTTATGGCCAATTATTTGAGACCCTTGAAAACCCCATTGGGTCAGTTTCAGCTATCCTGATATCAGCACAGTTGCCATTGGAAATCAATTTCAAGACATTCTTTATTGCAAATTAAAATAGAAAATAAGTAAAAAATGCTGCTCCTTGCTCCCTGGCATCTTGGAGGTGGTGGGGAATGGGGGGAGGAGAAATTAGCCCTCCCCATTAGAGCATTGTCCACGCATTTGTCCACCATAAACAGAGACTTGGGGCTCTCCCCTTAGTTTCAGCAGTAAAATTTACAGGAACTTAATGATTATTGTCCCGCCGAGAGTGAGTTCCCTCATTTCCCCCACAGCATAATATCTTGGGCTTTCACTGTTTGAAAAATGGAATATTGATTAGTTCAGTGCATGGTAATCTGATCTTTACAATATTCTTTTGTTTGAAAACAGTTTAATATCACAAGATGCTACACACCTTATACCTTTAGTTTCTTGAACCTTCAGTGAAACTAGCCCAAGTGGTATTTTATCCTTTGTTTTCAATTGACAATATCTCCGGTTAGGGTGCATCAAATTGGATGAAATAAAAACCAGGATTTAGCTTGGGATCTGCTCTACAAAATAAAATCAAAATAGCTCACAGAAGTGCACAATTTATATTTTTTAATTTTTTTTAGTTTGATTGTATATTTTTTTTGGGGGGGGGACAGTCTGTATATACCAAACTTAAATCATGCGTACGATTGTTTGGACTTAAATAGTCGGCTACTTGGAATGGCTTTAGCCCTTAGTATATCTTCAAAATCTCCTAAATTATGTTGTTGATTTTGCAATTGTTTTTATAAATGTTCAATCACTAATTAATATTGATTTCATTTTTTTAGGAAATCATTATATTGGCGATATTGAATGTGTTTTGGTAGTAGACATGTGGAGTTACTGCTTCCTTATTTTACTGGCATTTGTGCATTCCAGCAATGGACAATGCAGTTCTTCGAGCGCTGGGTAAGTAAAACAAAGAAAAACATACGGAACGCAGCAGCATCGATCTATTTGTGCCGATTGCATCAAATCTCGTTCCTTTTTATTTACAGAAAATGCATCGTCCGAACGTCTTACAGTGAGCCATATCAGACATCGTATTCTCAGAGCTACACCCAATCGTATTATTATTCATGTTGTGGGGTTGGAGTCGTTGCACGGGACAACGGTAAGTGCATTACGTTATTCTAACAGTAAAGAGCGTATATTTTAGGACTGAGATTTTTAAAGTACGACCTTTCTATCTGGTGTAATTAATGGTTTCAAATGAGCTAAAATTAGCTTATATGGCACGCTAGAGCGGACATAAAACGGCGAGTTTGACACAACCGCGTCGAGTTTGACAGAACCGCGTTGAGTCTGACAGGACCGCGCCTTTTTGCACACCCATTACTTCCGCGCAGTGCAATACTGCAGTGCCAGTAGCTAGCGAGTACCGCCCAACAGTGCACAATACGCGAAAATATTGGGCAACTCGTCAAGCAAATAATTTTTATTGGCTTTGAAGTCATTTTAAAACTATTTTGACAAGTCAGCTTCCTCGTGCATAATAATAATAATATTGGATGACTTTTCCGCTTCGTAACAGAAAATATCGCCCTCGCGAAGAAAATATCAGGCGAGTCGAGCTCGTTCGATATTTTCTGTTATCAACCTCAGCCATCCAATATTATATAAATATAGTACCATAGGGGTATCATTTTTTTCTTGGCATCAAAATAAGTGCAAGCATTCCTAATATGACGTCAGTATGATTTTATAAGGCAAGTACGTAAAAAGCTGGCTTAAAATTATATTGGTAATTTGCGATTTTCATGGCTACAAACTGAAGCTGTATGTGTTTATGTAAAGTTGGACATATGCCATAAATTTCAGCGAAATGACCATTGTTCTGTAATTAAATTGAAATTGTTCATGCCTATTTAAATGATAATAATAACTCTTTCGATGTGCAGTTGCAGGTTCTGAAGTAAAATTTTAAATAAGCCCTATCAACATGATGCTCTTACTTTGTATCACATTTTGTGAAAAATGGTATATTATTGGTATCGCACCCTCCATGAGAATACTAGCCATATATCTGGATTGCAACAACCAACGAAGGCGCTTTTGCCTTTCACCACTTTTGGTGGGTACCCTGTATATCAATTAAAGCAATAATGGAACATTTTTTTGAAGAGCGCCCACAATTTTCAAATTTGATATTTTGGCACAGTTACGTTGGTGATTCTCTAGGAAACTATACCTAACTAAATGCTAAAAAATGCGTATTTATCATAAAATAAGCGATTTTGTAATAAGAATTTTGATCCCAGATTGGACTTAACGGCAGAGCTGGAGATGCTACGTTTATGTCCGTCCATGATGAAATAGTGTCACTTCGAGAAGATAACCTCTAACTTGATTTGCCTGAACAAATAAAACAACTAATGGATGAGCGTAGACATGTACGTGGCGCTATTTCCCGGCTATTTCACATTGGAAGGCCGTTTCCAGCAGCCGTTGAATTATTATCGGGATCCCGATAATAATTATTCTAATTACAAAATTCCTTCGTTTGTGAGACACAGACATTTTCGAGCTTAACCATTCACAGGTATGGTTTACTAGCCAGTTACCAATGCAACCGTGTGAAAATCTCATTTTTTTTTTGAAAAAATGGGGGCGCTCTTCAAAAATATGTGCTAACATTGCTTTAAGAATTACATTCAATCTTTTGGCATCAGAAAAAGGGATTATTTTAGGGTGGAAAAAAAGAAAAGCGTGGTAACCACTTTTTTCACATTAAAGCTCGTAATACTACTTTAGTACCAAACTTGCATACCTGACACGTTACCAGGTCTTTTACGTTTTTTGTGCGATGCAAATGTTTGCGATTTGGTATTAGATGACAATAAACATAAATGCTTAGGCTATCTATCTTTTACAGCACAGCTTACAGGACAGCATACAGAACATTCTACAGAGCAAGATACAGAACTTCCTATGTGTGCTGTAGTGGTTGGCAACAAGTAGGCAATGCTTGTTCCCGTGAGTATTTTACTAGTGAGATTTCCGGTATTATTGGAGATAAAAACAGAATAAAACCACCTCAATAAAATTACGGTCAACACTTGCAAAAACGTGCCAGTAATCTGTTTCTACATGTTTAATACATGTGTTTAAGTGACACGAACTTGAATAGAAAGAAAGAAAAAAGTTCCCTGAATACTTATTCCATTTGTATCTACTCGTCGATCTTAGAACAATTCAATACATATGGTTACCTTAATCATGAAATAGTATTTGAACATTCAAGGAACATTGCAGTGGCTTAACCAGGGAGGGGTGGGGGCGGGTGGAGTGGATGTGGGGGTGGGGATGGGGATTGCACTCAAATTCCTTGTCTCCCCCTTTATTTAATTTTACGTTAGGGTTAAAATTGCCTTTGTTGTTATTATTATTATTATTATTATCATTATTATTATTGTTATTATAATAATTTCTGTCCCGAAGAGCAACGTGATATCCGTCAATGTCATTGATTCAGTTGACCATATAATTTTGTCTCAGCTTGATAATGATATCTTGTTATCACTACCTACAGCCGTTTGTTCGCCATCTTGCATGAATGGAGGTACATGTTGTGGTCCCAACACCTGCCGGTGTCCTACTGGCTACATTGGAACGCGATGTCAAACTGGTAAGATGTGATATTCTTTTCTTTTTCAATAAATTTACAATAATGGTGAAAATATGGTCTGGGCTATATAAGTCTTTCCCAAAAATGTTAACACCCGGAACCAGGGTTATAGCGAGGCGGCATAACTAAAATATACGTAACAATCGTGCATTTAGTGATAAAAGCAAGGGATTTTGTATATAGAGTAATATATACTTAAAATATTGAGATCATGAGCCACTTCAATTTTTACCCCTGACGGGTTTGGCAGCCATTTTTCAAAATGGCCGCCAAAAGTTGATTTTTAGTGTTTATCACATGCATACACTTTTAAAATACCGGTGACATGATGCCTAAAATGTTATTTTAATGGTCTGAAAATATTAAGAGGATAATTTAAATTGACAAGGTTTATGGAGATAAAGGGATAAGTTTAAATCAAACATTCATCTTTCAAAATGGCCGCCAAAAGCATTTTATTTGGTTATTTAAAGATATTACATACAGATCATGTAAAACTACTTTCAACTAATATTTTTGTGTATTGCTAAGTAACCGTCACAGATATTACTCAAGAAATAAAGCATACTGCATGTTTTAGCCTGTAACAGCTATTTTTAAATTTGCAACCATATACTGGTGGCCATGCGTTTTGAACTAAACAACACCTAAAAAGAGTGGAGGCATCACACTTTTCACTACAAAACTTTTGTTTTCTTGTCATATCTTTGTAAAGGTTTCGTCACATGAAGATAACCCGCGACGCGACCTAACCTCTTCCCAACTACACAAGACCACATTTCTTTCCAAATCGGTTGCAGTCTTGTTCAAATTACAAGACAAGAGATGCTCAATCGCCGAGCAGTAGGCGATCAAGCATGTCACTTGTTCAGTTCTCAATCAGTCGCAGACCTCAACACGACAGCACAAGTTGCTGTCAAGACTGCAAGTCGGCGACTTATCTTAGGTAGTCGCCGAGTTTAGTCGCCGATTCAACATATCCAGTTGGCTTGCATATTCTCTCCCGTTTGGAGCAGACTCATTGCCGACCACTTTCCAACTGTACACAACCACTCATGATGCGCACCAACTCATCGGCTACCGCTTCCAAACCGCTTATGTGTTCAAGCCGACCTTCCCGATTCCAAAACCCGCCACGATTTTTTTAAGCTGCAAGAAAAAATCGTGGCAGGTTTTTTTCAAATTTGCCACGTGCTCCCGACCACACAAGACTGCAGGAAACTGTACAGGACAGTCCCAGACTTGGCCAAAACTACACCTGAAAAAGGAAAATTACTCACGATTTTCGAAAAAAATGGCCAATCGGCACCAGTCTTGAGCAGTCTGGAAATGGTTTTCTAGCAAATAATGGGTAAGACTACAGACGACTGCACAGAACAGGCCCAGACCTTGCCAGAACTACACATGAAAAGGAAAAACTGCTCACGATTTTCGAAAATTGGGCAATCGGCACCAGTCTGGAGCAGTCTGGAAGTGGTTTTCTAGCAAAAAAAATCGGCTGTGTGACTGAGCCTTTAGTACAGACTACAGAATATATTGAAGTGATTTTGATCTCATTTCAAAGCTGAAAGATTAATTAATATCTGTATGAAGTTTTGTTAAGCAAATCCACTCAGCCAAGGAGAGGGTGGAGGGGGCAGCGGCTCGCCTGTACAAACTCTATGGGAAGTTTTGCATCTCCATTTACAAAAAATGTTCACAACCTTGTCAAAAATGGGTGGATTTTAATTATTTTGGTATCAAAAGAAAGCTATCATCTTTCTAAGACACTTATTGAATAAAATCATATTATATCAATATCCTGAGAAAGAGGATTGAACTTTTGACAGTGAGACTAAACATTTCCCATGTAACTGTATACATGTACAAAGTAATACAAAAAGCAGCAAAACGTTCTCCAAATTGTCTGAGCAATGTAACATGGGAAGTATTTATCTTACTATAGTCAAGGTATATTTTCTGGAAGGAAGATTGAAGAGAAATTCAAATATGCAGTTATTTTTTTTAGGTATGGTTAAAATGTGTTGGCTGAATTATCTGAACCTTTGTTGACAAGTTTGGGATCACCCTGTATGAAAAAAGGTTACCAAACAATTATGAATTACAGTTGTACATCAGTTGGTAGTTGCCACTGTTCCTAGTCCAAATAAAATGATCTGTAATTGAAGTTCAATTGATACATTTCATTCAGATAGGGAAATTGAAGTAGTTTGTGACCAAATGTAATGTGTGATGCAAAGTCTGCGAGTTTAAAACGCATGGCCTGTTATTTCTTAAATATCCTATACAAACATCATTTGCCAAAAATATCAAACAAGTTCTTCTTTTTTCTTTGCGTATCCACAAGTCATCGGTGATACCTTGTTATAACTAACGAAAATGGATAACTCAGTAACCATATTTATTGATTATAGCATTAACATTAACATTTTTTAAAACATTAATTTCCACAGTTCTTAATTCACATGTCTTGCCTCAGGGAAGTGTAGTGGTCAATATGCACCTATCTGCTTTTCGGATAGAATGCATTACATCCAAAAGTTTACATATACACAGAGCTAGTGCTGAAATTATCATGTGATTATCATATAGTTGCGCCACGGCAAGCCTGATTATGACTTGAAGAACTTTTTTGTATCATAAACAAGATGTGTGAAAGTTCTCACGCAGTGGCAATAATCAAGCACTCCATGGATGTGATCATGGATACAGTGAAACTTCTGAATTCAGGACAAACACCAGTAATCGCCTTTGATCAGCCACTATGTATTAGCAAAGCAAATCCAGTGGAAATGGCCAGAAACATATGGAAAAAAATTGTTATCATGTCCTCATGGAGGTCTCCATATTGAGATGGCAGCTCTTAAGACTCTTGGAGATTGGTTACAGGGTAGTAAGCACTGATAGACCTTGTGCAATGCCCACAGGGTCAGTGGGGATCAGCACTCTGACCTCTATTAGATTAATAAAAGGGGATGTATTTTTCCTGTTGTAACATTTGCATACGAACAATTGTCAGAATCGACACGGAAACCTTGAATTCCACGAGGCACAATCTGAAACTTCTGGAACAACTGCTCTAGTTTTTGATGGATCAGTCATCGTCTAGATGCTAAGGTCTGTTGCTGCTAAGACATTTATTCCATACATTTCGTAAGGCTCATGTGTGGATCTGGTATGGGATAGGTATATATCCCTAAATCCCTAAATGCCATTTTTTGCGGTCTGCCACTTTTCAAAAATCAAGAGGCAGATCCGTGCCTTTTGTTTACGGGGAAAGTGCTCCTAGATCGAACATCGTTTGATCAACAACAACAGATTAGTTGTTTTCACTGATGGTGAATGTGTTCTGAGCAAACTCCTATTGGAGGATACTGTCTCCCTCTTCTCATTCTCTCACAAAGAGGCTGATAGTCACATGATGTTGCATTGTAGCCCATGCTACACATCATAACCAAATACTTGTCCAGATTGTAGACACTGATGTTGTTGTCTTAGCTAGTACAATTTCTACATAGATCCAGAACTGAACTGTGACTAGCATTTGGAACTGGGAAGATTTTGTTTATACTTCGTAGCTCATACAATATCACGCGGCCTTTAACCCAATAAAGCATGACAACTCCTAATAACGCACTTAACAAATAAATAAAAAAGAAATTGCCAGGTGAATAAAGTAGGCTATATTTTATTCATTACTTGGGTCTAGATTCCCGATGGTACAAAATTATCCTGACTTGTATAAAGTGATGTACGAGTTTTACACAATATTGTAGGTGATAATGTTGATGAACGTCAACTACATTCCGGCAAATAGTCGAGATGCTTTAATTGGTATCCATGCAGGACATTGAGGATTCATTAATTTGTTGTTAAGAAACAATTCAGTGATTCAGTGATTCTGTAATATTACCAATGCAATATCAGTTAATAGCCACAAGGGATATTTGTTGTTTTGGGGTAACTTAGTTTGAGATTCATCACTTTAATGAGCTTTGTGCGACTACAATGTATAATGTTTATGATTATCATCAAATTTTGAAATTACGATTGCAAAAATGGCAAAGTCTTATTCAAAATTACGTAACACGCTTTTAAAGTGACAGGAGATGATTTTTTGAGAATACAAATTTCTCTCAATTTTCACTGGATCGGTCGTAGACCACCTACCGAGAACGTTTCAAAGGTTTATTGAACAAACAAGTACAAACGAAAACCGCAAACCTTGTTTTGAACTTGCTTGCTATCGCAATCGTTCCCATAGAAAGCCATGCTTTGACTTTTTGTCGTGCACGACAAAAGTACTAAATCATCATCTTATTACATAAAGACGGCGTATTCGGCTAATTCACTTCAGGTGTGATCTAATTCATTTGTAAGCATTCCAAATATGCAAAAAAAACCCGGGTTCGACAAAAATTGGGGCGCTTCTTTCTTTAATATCACTGAAATACATTGTGACCTTAATTAAATTATTAGACGATCAATGTAGCAGATATCTAGCAGGTTTTTATGCGTAGTATAGAGAGTAGTAAAAGGTGGGTGTTGCTATATTAGCAAAATATGTCTAAAATCGTCATTTCGGCGGCCATCTTGGAAAATGGCCGACAGGGACACATATTGCAATGGTCTGTGATTGGACAAACATTGTGACATGCATTTAGCACATGTTTATGCCTAGTATAGACATAAATGAAAGACAGGTGTTGAAATGTTAGTAAAATATGCCTAAAATGGTCATTTTCGGTGTCCCTGTCGGCCATCTTGGAAAATGGCCGACAGGGACACATATTGCAATGGCCTGTGATTGGACAAACGTTGTGTGACATGCAATTAGCATATTTTTATGCCGATATTGGCAATAAGTGAAAGGCCGGGGTGTTTGATTATTAGCAAAAATTGCCTACAAGATTATTTTGGCGGCCCTCTTGGAAAATGGCCGACATGGACACATATTAATGGCATGTGATTGGACAAACAGTGTAACATTGCATTTAGCATTTCTTATGCTAGTATATGCATAAGTAAAAAGGCTAGGTTGGAAAATTAGCAAAATATGCCTAAAATGGTCATTTGGCGGCATATAGGGAAAATGGCCGAGGGGATGCAAATTGCGATTGGCTCATGATCTTGATCTATTCGTACGACTTTTCTCTACATCTGTGCCAACTTTCATGTTTATCACAAAGTGCACGATAGGTTAGCTATTCCGCCTCGCTAGTAATCTCTGAGCGGTCACAGTCCACTTACAACGATGAAGATAGGGCACTCGATTCAGTCGACTCTCACGCACCATTAGTTTCAAGCTTTAGTCTTTAAAACAGGATATTAAAACTGGTTTTGACCAGTTCATAACTTGGTCAATCGTAAAACAACTCAGAAGAAAAATACATAAACATTGCAAGGCGTGGAAATGGAAAAGCACCTGCTATATTCAAATTAAATAACAAACAAATTTATATATTTTTAAAAGGAGCAGGAACTAAATATTTCCCAGTATCCACTGTTAGTGTGATTATTATGCTATCCCTACGTGAGGGTGATATGGAGCTTTTGAGCTATTCACTCAGGAACGCCGACCGTTCTTAGGCGAAAATTTCATTTTCCCCTACCGTAGGTGATCCCTTTGTTTATCCGTTTTGGAAAAGAAGATAATGAATATTAATTAATGTAAGTTAAAAATGACTATTAAAGACCTAATGATACATTAAAATTTCCCCCAGACCATGTAAGTGTTATTTATTATTATTATTATTAGTATATTGGATTATTAGTGGATTAGGAGAAATTATCTGGTTATTCACGAAAGTTGGACTTAAGGCGAATTCTGTTTCGCCTTAAGGCGTCTTTGTTTGCGGTTTAAAAAATATGAATAGTAATATTTATGTAAATGAGGTGGAATAACAAAAGATATGACTATTTATTAATTTAAATAACAAAAAGAGTCATTATAAGGCTAAATTAATTTTCCCGTTATTCCACGGTTAGCATGCTTATAGGTTATTATTATTCATTATTATATTATTATTATTATTATTTATTATTATTATTATTATTATTATTATGATATATATCGTCGCCCAATCACCATACTGTCGTAATTTTACACATACGGTCGTAGTTTCCGAGCGCAAAAATCCCAATTCAAAATCTATCGCGACATTTCATGTCTATACGGTAAAACGAAGCATAAAAGAAACAGATAGACTTTACTTGACGAAAACATTTTTAAGACCAATATAAACCATAACTCCAACTTAAAACTGCAATTATTATCTTAATTAGGCTACAAAGTTATAAGTCTGTCTGGTGAAATCACAAATAATGTATAATTGGCAAAATAATAGACCATATTACTACACCGTTGTTTTTAAATGTACGTAAAATAGATCACTATGTGAAACGCTTGTTACGAATAACGATGGAATACGACTCCAAAAATAGATCTGTATGTGAAAATCGTTTATTTTGAGATCGGCAAAAATAGACGCTATATCAAACACGTGTAAATGAACGGCGATTTTAAAATACGACAGTATGTGAAACACGGATAATGATGATTTTTATGTGTTAAAATTAAAAAATCAGTAATTATAAACTATTAATATTAGGGCATCCTCACATTTTGAAACTTTGTGATGGCAAGAACTCGAAGTAACTAAGTAAGTAGGCGGAATTCGCAAAACCTCAAAAATGTGAAATACGACCGTATGTGATTCGGCGACGATATATTATTATTATTATTATTATTAATTTCGCCCAGAGCAACGTGATTTCCGTCAATGTCGATTGATTCCTCAGTGCCATGAGAATTTTGTCTCAAGCTGATAATGATAATCTTTGTTATCACCTCAAACCTACCGCCGTTTGTTGGCCATCTTGCATGAATGGAGGTTCATGTTTTTGTCTCCACACCTGTCATTTGTCCTACTGGCTACACTGAACGCGATTGAAAACTGGTAAGAATGTGATATTCCTTTTCTTTTTTCAATAAAGTTACAATATGGTGAAATATGTCTAGGGCTAGATACAGTCTTTCCAAATGTTAACACCCGGAATCAGGGTTGATCTCTGAGGAGGCGGTCAAAACCTATTTTGAACCGTGTGGCAGGAATATAGTCCCCTGTTTACGTCCCACCTACACAACGGTGAAACTTAAGGGCAATGGCAACGGGTGGGAAAGCACCCTGTTAGATTCATATAGTAAGTGTATCTTAAATAATTAAAACAAAGCTAACCTCAAATCGATGTCCTTTATATAGGAAATAACATGTACAACTTTGTTATAAAATTCAGGTTTCGGAATTTTGGTTATGCACAGTTATGCTATGCTACCATTATACTACATACTGGTGCATGTAAATGTTTATTTTATCAAAACGAAAAATTCGTTTCATCTCAAACTTTGGAATTGATCTTTTGAGGTGACTATCTTTAGCTCTAATTGACTACTTGTTATATATAATAATATAAATTACATTTCGATTTCAATCTCTGAGTCAGCCTTTAATTCACAGTAAAGAAAATATACTCTTTGTCAACTACATAAATAAGTCCCAAAAAACAGTATCAAAATATCAACATCAAGACAAAATTAAGATATTTGTCTTATGAATTCGGCGTTAGCTTTGATTTGGCAGAATGTACTACAAACTTTGTTAAGGGGCCATGGCCTGATCGAAATGACTCGTCCCCAGGACCCCCCCCCCATTTCACCGGAAGTGGTCAAATTTTGCTGTTGGAAGATATTTGTTCTCATTACCCTGTGAAATCTTAGCGCTGAAAGTTCTTTTGTTTAGACGTTAGGAGCAAAAACGTATTCCATGGGCTTACAAAATGATGTTTTAGGGATTATAAACATAACAAAAAAGCAAGTCACCCTCTGAACAACCGCTCCCTATTTCTTATGTAGGAAATTTGGCAAAGTCTTGACAAGTTGATAATATTTCCATGATTGGTAGGTAACTTTTGTATGAAAATTAGAGACATCCGTCACTTCACGGTTGACTGAGCGCAGATGAAAGACAAGATGCATTTTCAAAAATTCACAAAGTAATATCAATACTTCATTTGATTGACAAAAGTTTATTCAGTAATGTTCCCCCCCCCCACACACACACACACTCGTCAAATAACCTCTTGACATCTGTAGCACATTGTATTTATGAGTCTGGTCTGAGGATAGTAGCCCATTCCTCCTGTAAAAACCGTGATAGGTCCTCCAGTGTGTTCTCTCCATTGACGCCTCTCCATTGACGCGGGTATATAAAGAACGCTCAGGCTCGTCCCAAAATATTGCTGGAGATATTGCGGTCTGGTGAATTTGTTTTTTTTTTTTTTTTTTTTGGTGCGCCCGCCTCTCTGTAATTGGTGTTTGGGCCAGACTCCCTCATATAATGTTGCTGTGGGGGTTCGCCACTCCTCCCGCACAGCGAGCCTGTTTTGCATGCCGGTACCCATTTATACTCCTGGGTGGAGAGAGGCAAGCGAGGTAAAGTGCCTTGCCCAAGTGCACAACACATTGGCGACAGCGGGGCTCGAACCCACAACCTTATGTTTATGAGGCGAGCGCTGATCCACTGCGCCACATGTGCCCAGCTTGTAGGCCATACCATTAGCTGGATGCTCTCACAAGCCAAGCGTGTGTTGATCTTTCTTCATCTACCTGGGCTGGCGTTGTCATTCATGAAGACAAATGCATTACCATAGGCTGCAGCATATGGTAAAACATGTGGACGAAGAATTTGCACGACATACCAGTCAGCATTCAAAATTTCAGACGATCTTAATAAGTGTCATAAGAAAGTAATGTCAAGAGTTCACTTAAAGTGTGTTGGATACAAACAAAGTGCTGATAGGCATGTGCGCGTGCCTATCAGCACTTTGTTTGTATCCAACACACTTTTAGTGCTGATAGGCATGTGCGCATTTAAGGCATATCTTTGAGCAGCCACTTATAGATGAGGCAGAATGCTTG
>JAMKCH010010695.1:0-58672 GCA_023653785.1 Ophioderma brevispina
TGCTATCGTAGGAAAGTTAAACCTTATACCTTTACTTCGGTATTTTTGGAGTTATCTTGTCAGAAAATTTGCCAAAATTGTGAGAAAATGAACCTTGAGAAAATTCGTGATTTTAGTGAAAAAAAGGACTTTTACGCCATTTCAAGCTGCCTCTTCTCAATAAGTTTATATTTGAACTTCAAAAATTGACGTACTGTTGTGCAAAGTGATGAACCAATACATCTTATGCCACTATTGAATCAAACATATTTGGTCTCTACTCAGAAATTAGAAGAAATTGAATTCATTTGGTCTATAAAATTAGCGCTTGGTTTTAGTTTTCAAATGTTATTTTTTCGTTTTTCCAAGATGCGTTCGCGCAAAAGTACATTAAAACACGCCACGCTTCATTACGCACAAAAATCACCGCAGACGACGCGATGGTGCGTCTTGGCCTGACGGCGTGAAAATGTGTTTAAATTCCCCGCCGTTTTAGACCCAACGCAGTTTTGTGGGACTTTCAATGGATTTTCAAAAAGCTGTTTAAATCGGCAAAAACTACAGCTCAGGTTTGTCTGCAGTGGATAACCATTTGTTGGTTTAAACTATAGAAACACAGTTTGTCTGTTTAAAATGCGTTGCAAAAAAAAATCAGAAATTCGGTCGTATGTAAAAACAAGCACCAGGGTCGACACTGCCCTTAAACGCCCACACTGAAAACCCTAAACAGTCATTAGTCCAGATGGTTCCTAATTGACTTAGTTTGCCAGACAATTTCTTTACTAGTCGCCTGACTGGTTTTAATAGTAACCTGACTAGTAAAATTACTATCGGTTAGCTTTACTAATCAGTTGACTAGTTAAACTAGTCGGGCGACTTAGTACACTAGTGAGAGCTAGTAAAACCAGTCAGGCGACTAGTAAATAAATAGTCTGGCAAACTATAGTCAATTAGGAACCAATTGGACTAGTTAATGACTAGCTAGTTTAGGGTTTTCAGTGAGCTGAATCATTTCGGGGAGGGCTTTTGTTATATAAAAGATTACAACCATGCAAAAAATATCGATTTTGAAAAATCTGAGGGCGCACTATTTTCAAATGTGCCAGTGTCTCTTTAACATTTAAGAGCCCGAAATCCCCCTATTGTTCTTTTGTGATGAACTTCTGATAACCATTCTGCACTTTTTATGTGAATGCAGAAAAGTGTCTCCATTATGGAATAATCTTTGTACATATCATAACAAAAAAACTGGTGAAATGTTTGAATTTTTAATTCAGATTTAATGTTTGGTATTAGGATAAAAGCCAACAGGACATTGCATTAATTTCTTATTTTCTGTTTAACAATATTCATACGAGGTGTAATTTCAGCATGTCCCTCGTCAGTTTCCAGCTTTTTTAAATTGGTTAAAGTTAAAACAAGATTGAATATAAGATTGCATTGAAAAGAATAATAAGTTACGGAGCCCCTTTAAGAAATGGACAATTAATCTTGAAGGATCAAATAAAGTCTCCTTTTGTTAATTTTCCTTCTCAGAGAGTGCCATGGTTTGAGCAATTTTGTGTGTTTCCTGTTGAGGTTGTCGTCTTGTCTGTTTTGTGGGGATTTGTTTTGTGACTGTGTGTGTGTTGTTGTTTTTCTCTTTTCCGTCACAGTATTTATATCATAAGTCACCTGTTGTGGGTCGGGTCTGGGGGTGCATTCTGTATCTTTTCTCTTTACCACCAGACCCCCAAGTACAGGAAATAAAAAATACAGGAAAAAAAACTTATTTAAGAGCCCTTATAGAATCCTTAAATCCCTTCAAAGTCTTTCCTTTTAGAACAGAAAGAAAGTTTCATTCAAGAGATGGAAATATTTTAGAACCAACATTTTTTTTGAAACTGTTATAGTCAAAATAACGACGTGCGGTGCACACCCCATTCAGAAGATTCATATGCAGATTTAAAATTCTGAACGGTTCTTATATAGAACCTCAAGTTTGTACATGCGGACAAAAAGTATTCTAAATTGCACTTTTTGTTCTAAGAATGCAAAAAATCGGTTTTGACAAACAAAATTGGGAGGTGGCGTATGTTCCTGGAAATGCAATCGTGTCTCTTTAAGAACAAAAATTTGAGGATTTTATCATATTGGACTCCGCACCAGGGCCCGTACGCAGGGGGGGGGGGGGGTGGAGGGAGGGTGCGGCCCCGCACCACCCCCCCCCCAAATTCCACAAAAGGGTAAAAGGTCCACTTTTTGCCGGTTTTTTTTTTTTTTTTGGTAAAAAGGTCCAAAATTTAGAGAACTTTTAATTGACAAGGAAGGCCACTTTTTGGTGATTAAGTGTTGAAAAAGTCCCAAAAAGGACGTTTTAGAGGGGTTAGGTCCACATTTAGGAAAAAAGGTCCACTTTTTAAAAAAAGGTCCACTTTTTCGAAGTCCCGCACCCCCCAAATAAATCCTGCGTACGGCCCTGCTCCGCACTATTGCTTTCAGGGTTAACCAAAGTCTGGCTCCATTGATGTTTTGACAATGTGTGGTAATTTAAAGATTGACTCATTTTTACAACAGGACCCCATTTTTGTCATGTGAATCGTTGGAGCCTAAGCTAATGTAAAAACTGACACGGAGTGGAATAACATTTTGTACGCAGTTTTAAAATATGAAAAAAAAACCTTTGTAATATTCTAAAGTGAGTAAATTATTTATTATAAAATATGATTAGAAAATTGTAATTCCTTTTCCCTCGGGGTTTCCGGCTTTTCCCTCCCGTCCACAGATATTTCACCACTGGAACGACGCGACGTGAATTGTAAGACGTATCAAGAAGGGTTTGGACAGGCATCCAAGTGCAAGTGTAACTTGAATTAACGAGTACTACATTGACCCTTTAATTTCAGGTTCTATACTATTGCTGATTTTAGAAGGGGTAAGATGCAGAATTGGCTTAGTTTGATGCTAAAGCTGTAGCGCAAGTAGAATTTCATTGCTATCTACATATAGCTAAAAAATCCCTGATTTCGTTCCTCAAATTTTTCCAGGGGTAGCTCGATCGATACTCTCGTACGGCTCACTCGTATTATCACCAAGGGCCGCATATGTTTAAGTGAGTAAATGCATATTTATAGTGATTTTATCGCACGTGGCCTGAGTTCATTTGCGTCACAAGATGTAATATTGCCATGGCAACCATATTGCTGCATAACGCCGTGCTCCTCCCACCTCAGGCGTAAAGTGACGTCATTTTGTGACGTATGCGTAAAGATCTCCCGCGATGACAGAAGACGGACCAGGGATCTACGTAAAAGTATTTTGCAAATGCCATATCAAGGGCAGCAGTGTACGGAATTAGTGTATAGTTCTTGGAAATAGCAAGTGTAACGATATAGCTAGGGACGTTGTGTAAAAAACAAACTGGCGAGCCATTTCTTTAGTGTCGCAGTTAGGTTATTTTTGTCAGACGTGTTATTATAAAGCCGACTTAAAATGAATTATCAACCCAAAAGAATTGCAATGCGACTAAAAAAGCACTATTTACCGCAATTTCGAAATAAGGTGTGTCGATATAGTGAGTTGATGATTCAAATCTGATATATATTTATTTCAATTTGCATTGTCATACAGTAATAATTGTCATGCTAAAATCCAGGTTTTCATGTAATTTTATGATCTTTAATACTTTGGTCGTGAGTTTTGTTCTGGCTATTTGATGACTATTAGATTTATATTTCAAAGTATTTTCATTTAAATTTTTAATCTAAACTTGAATTTGTCCCTGATAACAATCCAATTAGATTGATTTCAATTTAAGAAATTTAGAGAGTATCCGTTTAGCCCGCAAATATCAAACCCGACTAGCTTTTGAAATATGCATTAAATATTGAAAAATTACACTACAGAGCAAAACGATAATAAATAATAAAAAAATAAAATAAAATTGACAAATAATTGAATAACTAATTTGAATAAAAATAAAAACAAGTAACTGTAAATTAAGTAAAAGAAAAACATCATACTCAGGTCTCCTACACATCCGAAACACATATTACAAAAAAAACACAAACAAACAAACAAACAAATAAAGCAAAAAGAAGAAAAAACTGAGGAATCTAGAATCTGACAAAGTTTGCCTGTAGCCTGACATCGAATGTGGACTATATTGTCGTCAGCCAGACAACAAATCTTCCCCAGCACCTCAGTCTTGAAGTAATTTTGCCCATCAAAACTTTTTATTTTTGTGTTTTAGAGTTTATGATGTTAATACATGAGGAAGCGCTTATATTTCATTAGGCTATTTCATACATATTAATGGATTACTAAAAGTTATAGAACAAAGAGAACCAGTCTTACGTACCTTACGCGATGCACTCCCAGAGGCAATGATAATTTATCAAAATAGCCCGCCAGCGTTACTATTTGACATTATAGAAAAGATAAAAAAATAAAAGCGAGAAAAAATGCTTACAGCCGATACGGAGATAGGCTCGTACGATGCATGATGCAAACGAACCAACGTCATCACAATGAATATTTTCTGTCACATGTATACAAATTATGCAGAAACTTCAGTGATGAATTCAGGATCTGGTCATGTATGAGTGACGGATTTTTAGCCTACAGTAATACGTAAGTTGGATCAGAGAAACTCAGAAAAGCGGGAACTTAATTCCAAATGGCAATATTGAAGTTCTTCTAACTAAGGTAATTTATGTTATAAATTTTATTTATTTTCATTTTTTTTAGTGCATGTTCCCAATTTTTCTACTCAGTATGCACTCGACCAGGTACTAGTGAATGTGGATCTGAAAGAATTTAGTCCGTGTGTTGAAAACTTGCGCATGCATTTAACATGCACCTTCTATAAATGTAGCTAAACCGAAAAACGGAGTCCATGGGGAACACAGAGACCCCCGGCCCCGGGTGCAAATAACGTGCGAGGATCAAATTAATTTCATTTTTTTTATCAAACGTCCGAAGATTTGACTCCAAAGAATTACAATTTTCCGGTAAAAATTAGAACATTTTGAAAAATAGAAATATATCAATACCAAAATTTCCTAAGAAAATGGTGTCAATGATATACCAATGGCTGAAAGTGACTAGATCCAAGTTTGCATATAAGTTACGCTATAATTGAAACTCAATCATCTGCTGAATTTTGGAGGAATAGGGAGCTGGAGGGAGATTATGTTCTTCAAAGGAACACGAGGAGACTTTCTGAGAATAAAATTTCTCTAAATTTGCACTTGATTGGTTGTAGAACACCGAGAACGTTTCGCCCCCGGGGGGGGGGGGGGTTACTCGACCCAAAATTGGGTATAGGTGTGTCACTGTGTCCACCGGATTGATTGATTGATCGATTGATCGGTCGATCGACCGATCGATTGAAGGGCTGACTGATTGATGTAGAGATTGATTGATCAATCGATCGATCGATTGATTGACAGGCTGATTGATTGGTTGATTGCTCGATCGATTCATTGATTGGTTGATTGCTCGATCGATTCATTGATCTTGGTTTCTCATCAATTGTTGCTGTATTAAACACAAATATGCAGTATGACCACAAATGTATGAGAAATATTGTATATGACCTCATGTGGAATCTTATGTTCCCGGAGTTTGAGAAGAGGACATGTGCAGTACGTAGATTTAGTTCCTCACTTCTTTGGGAAGAAAAACAAATAAACAACAGCAACAAAACACTTTATCCCACCCTGCAGAGCAATGGTTCAAGTGGATAGAGAGTTCAAGTAAGTTCAAGTATAATGATCACAACATTCTATCCGATTTGCAAACGCGGGGACCTAATCTTTTTAAAATGCAATGTTCTGTTTTAATTGTTTTAAAAGTGTAGGAGAAATGTAATTGAAATTTTGTACAAGCAAGGTCAATTTCTGATCAGAGAAAAAAAAATCTCAACAGGGTTATTTTCATCCGTGAACGGTGAAAAATCATTGCTATAGATAATTCGACTGGCAACCCTAGTCTCATGCCAAAATCCGGCATTTATTTTGTGTGTGCCGTGTATTGCCAATGTGGTGTATACCAATAACACGTAGCGCTAATGGAACCCGTGTGTAAAGCCCCTTGTTTTTGTGCCATACACCGTGCCAAACGATGTAGTACAAGGGACGACAGGCTAGTTACCCCAGGGACATCCGGGGCGGGGGATTGTCACCTCTCAGGGAATTCGACACTAACTTTCTGGACCTGTATAGAATCTGAACTGTCAACATCACACACACCGAGATTCAGCTAAAGCCGGCTTGCTTGGTTGGTTTACTTCTGTTTTTATATAGTGAATTGTTACCTCGTGTTGAGTAAGGAAAGATCTCTTCAGCGACAGGGACCTGTAAATACACACCTTCGTACTAATGTTGTATGTTTACGGTTGAATTTATGACTGTTGTACTCGCATATTTTTACTACAACATGGACAAGCTGATGTTACCTCTACTACCATGTTTTTGTTTTTCTTTTGATTTATCTGGAAACCTCCAGTACTTAGCATCCATAGCAGCTAACAAGGAACAATTCTATGAAAAAAAGGACACAATTTTTTGTAAGATTGAAACCGACCTGCGTCCCAGACCATTATCAGATTGTATTCATTCATTCAACCAGTGACTGTGACCTATTTATTATTCATATTTACATGCAAAGAGCACTCTGTTTTTTGATTCTCAAAAGATATGATGCATTTGTTCATGCATTGTGATTCATTTCTTCAGTGAGTTGTGTGTGGAGTCCAGCAAATTTTCATGACGTCCCGTACCATCGTATACATCTTCAGCTCCTCGGTCCAGTACCTCTCCCCCCTCCCCCACATCAATGCACCTTCTCTCAGCGGTCGTCCTCTCCCCCGTTTCGCTGCCCCTCACGACCACATTAGCACGTCCCATTACTCACAGATTTCCTTGTTTGATATCCTGAATTGTGCCGTGTTCGGCATCTGGACCACCCGTGACAACATCGCCGCGATGTAGTGATGCAACAGACGTGGCCCATCTGACCAGCCTGGGTGTGGCACCAAAAACCGGGCGCCCTCATCGTCTGTTTGGTACCAATCGATTCGAAGTAGGATTCTATTACATTGAACCGTACTCGTCGGTAAGGCAACTTTGCTTGGTTGAAATGGCCAAACACCGCATCACAAAATCTCAGGTGAGGGGAAACGAAAAAGTCAATATTTTATTTTTGTTGAATTTGTCGTTTTTTTGGTTCCATCGTGTGATATTTTCTTTGAGGTAGACAAATTTTGATAACGGCAATCAGTCATTTCCTTCTGGATGTACAAACACCTCGAGGGGGGGGGGCCCGGGGGTCAGTATTTTTTGCGTTTTTTGCATTGTTTTAAATTTGATTGAAATTTCCGTAGTAAAGTTAACCTGCAATTGGTAAAGCTAATAACTTTTTTTAATACTGGCATTTTGGTGAATGTTTTGGATCCACAACCATAGTCAAAAAGTTTATAAGGAAAAAAGAAAAAAATAAAAAACTTAAAAACACACACAAAAAAAGTGATTGTTTTGATATGAATTTGACTCATTTTGAGACACTGAGCAATTTTTTTAAATTTAAAAATTTTGGAAAAAATTACTTATTGCAGCAGCGTCAGCTAAATAACTTAACTATGTCATAATGGGGAATACTAACAGAGATGTAACTTTCTTCCGGAAATTTCTGTTTTTTTGGTTTTTTTTGGCCATAAATAAAAAAAAATCCGGAAATGTAAAAAACTTTTAAAAAAAGAAAAATTTTAATTCTTTTTCAATTTCTGAGCTCAAGCGTTTAGGTAAACTGCATCAAAAACCCAAGTTTTAAAGGGGGATGACACGAGAGATTCATATTTGAGGTGTCCCTAAAACATCGTAAGTACTAATTTTGGCCCTGTTGTAAAGCTTCAATCAAAATATGTTCCCCATTGAAAGGATGAAGGACTGAGAAATTGTTTCTTTGTACAAAATTGTGAGATTTCTAATTTCGTAGAGGAGCAAATACGCAATTCAACCTATGTTTTAATATGAAATATAAGCAAATCAAAATCACGTGTTTCTTTCACTTTGTTACTGTTCTGTTGCCAAAACCAAGGTAAGCAATCTATTGAGTGTCCTATCATAGAAATGACTATTGACACAAGATTTAGGTGCTCCAAAATCTCTCGTTGCCACATTAGTACCAATTATTTTTAGAGAGGGGTCTTGTACCCTAAAATCGCGCAAGAAAATTGTTCCTGGAACTTCAAGGGTGTACGACTAAAATTTGGCCAAATTGGCCTTCCCGTCAGTTCAATTTTGAATTTCAGGAAGGAAATCTGACTAATCCTCTGTTACATCTCTGCATGAACGCACTAAGGTTGTGAAAGTGTAACCGGTGCTCAATTCAGAGGTTTTTCATGCAGACATGCGTGTTTCATTTATTCATTATTTAGGTATACCAAGGATAAAAATACACAAAAGTAGCACCCAAAAATGCTACTTAATTACCATTGCGGTCCTGAACCAGAAGTGAGGCTCAGAGGATTGCACTATTACTCTAACAAATACATAAAATAGCAGCCAGCTGCAATGCATAATAGTTAAAAAATAAGATTACATCAATAATATTAAACCGCATAGAAGCAAAATATAAGAGAAGGCTCGCATACAATTAATGAATGAAACTGTCTTCACACAGATTTGAGCTTGAAGAGGAAGTGATTTGAACATTCATATCTTAAACCTGTTTTTGGATTTCGCACATTTTACTCGACCTGTATAATTAAAGTTACATTAAAAAAAATAAAAAATTTTGCCTGTGCATGAATGTCTTGATATTCAGCCCATTTTCTGGGAAAATCTGTGTGAATGTAAGTAAGTTTTTAAAATACTAAGGAAGCACTGTACCTTAACAGGTAGCCAATTTGCATGCGAACTCCTTATTTGGCTCATTCCCTGTTTACAAGTGTTGTAAATTTTCATTGCTTACTGGTTCTTTTTTAAAATTATAAATATCATAAACTGTTAACAGGTCTACACTTCCGGAATGCAGTCACCTGTGGAATATTTCGTTCAGATTTGTTATAAATAGGATGTAAACTCTTCAAGACTTCCTTATGATGCACCCAGAGGGTGTATTGAGTCAATCCCACAATGCACCAGTTTTGGGAAATTCACCTCAAATGGATCATGTGATCCTCAAAAATTCTATTCTCAACACATAAACCCTGACTTTTATGCTCTTTTTAGCCCACAAAGTGTTAGTACTTAGGGAATTTTAGCATGATTATGAAATGTCTTGTGATTCTTAAACTCTTGGAACATTTTTTATCCCAAAGTACTGACATGTGTTTAGTACAGTACAGTACAGACACAATGCAATGCATTATGGGATTGGTTCAATACACCCTCTGGTGCACAGCAGGAAACAGCAAGGGCATTCATAATTTTTTTAACATGAATTGGTTTTAATGGTGGTATTACCCCTTTTATGGACAATGCTAAAAATACAGTGACAGACTAGTATTCTGAAAAGGAGTCTAACTTTAGACATGGGTTTACACCAGGGGTGAGTCCTACATGAGTGGACTTTTTTTTCCTTTCAAAATATTGTGAAAGTTAAATGTAAACCAGTGAGAAAATTCCTCATGGATGGGACGGAACAGCACATCCATGAGGAATTATTCTTAACCGTTACAGCAAACCTTTACAGTATGTTGAAAGGGAGAAAAGGTCCACTCATGTAGGACTAACCCTGGTTTAAACCCAGGTCTAATGTTAGACTTGCTTTGAGAATGCCAGTCACTGGGTTTAAAAACACCCCTCTACCATATATTGGCGTATTGTTGGTGTGACTGAAAAAGTGACACATAATGGATTTGTTGCCATAGCAATGGATCCAAACAAATCACGGGGCTTAGAGCGCGGGAAATTCAAACTTTGCCGTTGTCCGGGCAACAAAACCTGTTATGCATGGTTACATCATTACTTCCACAGCAATTTTGCAATGCACAAAACCACAAATTTAATTCAGTTTCATAAAACCTACTAGAGCATTAATTAATTCACAACATTGATATCTTAGTCCTAGGAATATCAAATTCAGTCAGTTACAACCAGTCCAATGATGCAAATAAATAGGTAAATAATAAACATTGGCAAAATGAACCTAAGGGTGTCCTTTTTCCCTGCAGTAGTGTACCATGTTATTTTTCTTTTAGTTATGTTGGTGCTTTTAAGGTATATTTTTATTCACACTGAAAACAGGTCCCACATATGATTTGTGCTAATCTGACCAGTTAGGGTTAAAAGAATCATAACATTTTTGTGACAATCATTTGAATATCATTCATATTCTACCAAATCGAAGCTTTATCAGCCAAATAAATGTGGCAAGATCTGAAGACCAATGGAGGCAATTTTGACAATGAGTTGTGACTTATCAACTTGACCAGTAATCAAGTGTGTTGCTACAGAAACCCTCATTTCAATAGCATACTCGGTTGCAATGTTTTGAGCTTTGGAAATACCCTTTTCTAAGTATTTTGTGTTTAACTCCCTATTTTTTTTTGTCAATTTCACAATTTTTGCCTTTTGGCCTGAGTGGACTAGATGGCACCACAATATGTTTGCAAAATAGTGCAAGAAGTTTGTATAACAGAATTTTAAAAGGTGTATAAAAATTCTGGTAAACCAACAAAAATGTCAGAAATTGAGGGATTGGGCAACCCCATAAATTTTTTTAAGTTGGCAACTCTGTTAGAGTTCGGCTTGATAAATCATATGGTAACAGGCAAACAAATCAGAAAGGTTTAATTTATCTCGCCTAACATTACTGTCCAGGTTATGCTACTGACCTTTAAAAAAGGGTTAAGATAGTGACCATGTTTCCTTGGTGCATTCGCCATGACCTTTACGGTACCACGCACCAGAGTGTATAGTGTGTGAGTCATACTGGGGCCCTGGCTGGCAGAGAATTTAAGTGGATTTGCTTGATCAGACTCAAAATCTGTTGAACTCTACAGATGGTTGATCGGGATTAACAGGATTGGTATGTTGGTATTATTAAATCAAGAATTCTTGAAGCTTGGCCAATACTCTGGTGTGATTAACCCATAGGGCACTACCTGCCTATAAAATGGCATTTAAGCACTATTCTGATTAGTTACTTGGAAGATAATGTAATGAGCAAACAAGATGCTGTAAGAATGATGGTTCATGGTTTGGCACCAGAGTACAGGAGCACTCTCTATTTTGATTGGTTACTTAGAGGGCTATCTCATTTAGTGTCCTGTAATGAGCCAATGGGAGCAGAGAAATTGTACATAAGTGGCCAGGGGGAACCCTCTGCCCCCTGCAGATGACTATGTTCCTCAAGTCTAGAGGTCAAAATGTTTCATTTTTTTCTTGAAAAATTTCAAAATCATTCATTTTCATGACCATATTCAAAACTAGCAATAAAAGTGCATTCTAATGAGTACAAACAAGCTAGTCTTTTTAAATTTCATTGAGTTTTAGGATGCCTCCCAGTGACCACAAGGTCATTGGGAAGCCTCGTCTTCTTAAAAACCACTGACTTAAGTTGTGATAGCATACACAGAATAATCTCCAGGGTTGGAAGGGTTTAATTACATAAAATCCATGCCACTTGCGTCCTTCTACTTGTATGTACAGTAATATGTAAGCAATGCTATCAAGAGATGCTTGTGTAATTAATTAATGAGGCCATGCTCAACTTTATGAAGTAGTTTACCCTGTTCCCAATTTGCTCACATTGAAGGTACATTAGATTGAATATCGGATATTCGGGTTGATTCAGAGTGTGATATGCTTCTAAAACTGCAATTTGCCTTGTTTGGGGACCCTGGGGCTTTAGCTAATTGCCCCTAACCTGAGGACTTGAATTCATGTCTTATAGGTAAAGATGTTGAGAATTACTTTTGTAAAACAGTCATCTATTTATAAGCAAACAAAGACAATTTTTCCACACTACTGGTGTTAAATTTTGTAGTGTTAAAACATACATAATGATGGCACTTGGCCGGTCTTTTTTATTGAAAATGTTAAATTTAGAAAAAAAATCCAAAAACTTTAAAGGTGCTTGTTCGATTTATGTATATTGTGTTCTCTATTTGATAGAGAGACTGGCACATGCACATTCACCCCATCAAGTACCGTGGAAACAAACCTTGCGAATCTTGACGGCAGACGCAATAATGCATATGCCAAAGGCCCTACTGTGCTAAGTATTGATGTTTAACCACTAAAACGGTGTTTTTTGTTTTTTATATCTGGGACATGAAACGGTGTTGAGGGCTCAATGTCAGGACGAAAATGAGAAAAATACGGCCTCGGCCTTTCATCTGATATCAAAATCGATACTACGTCCGGGTAAATAGGGGGGTACCAAAAGACGATCGGAACACCACACCTTAATCAACTCACACTGTATTTCTAGCAATGGATGCAATCAACTCTTGTATTGAATCAATCCCACATTGCACAGTTTTGGGAAATTACACCTCAATAAGGTCATGTGATCCCACCAAATCCTATTCTAACACACAAAACCCCTAACTTTTACACTCATTTGTGCCCCCAAAGTGTTAGCACTTGGGGAATTTTAGCATGCTCATGTAATTGTTTTTGGTCTCCAGGCTCTTGTACACTTTTTTATCCCTAAAAGTACTGAACACAAGTTTTGTACAGAAGTACAGATAGGCAAATTACATGCATTATGGATTGGTCAAAACACCCGTCTGCTATTGATCTGACCCTTGTGAGATGTTGGGAACTTGGGATCCTGGCTACCTGCATTGACACTTTGTAAAAAAGTTACATTGCTTAAGGTTGTTTTTTACCATCAGGGTACATTTGGTGAACACTACAATGTGACACATTAATAAAAAAATTGCACATGTTCTAGACTTTTCATAAATGGTACTCTGCCAACTTAAAGACCACCAAACGCACAACCTACAGCGGCAAAGAAACCATTTGAAATGCTTGATGACTAACACAATATTAACCTATGTATGGAAATTGCTTAGAAAATCACCCGTCTCATTCTGATGAAGGTTATATTTGTAAACCCGCACTATCTAAGAACATTGGTACAACAGTCAACATTCAGAATAATACTTTGAAGCAAGGTAATTAATTTCCAGACATCTTAGAAGATGTGACCATTCGGTAATGTTTGTGTCAATTTGAAATTTAGTGGGAAGTTCCGTCAAAAAATGTCCTTTCCGAATTTAGGCCAATAAAGCTTAAACTAAAATTGACAGATGTTTAGTGGTATTTTTCTTTAAACTCTAGGTTATGTTCTATACATTTGTAGTAAACACTTGGTGTCTACCCATTAAGTTTTTCCTGGTAATGACATGAGCAAATGTTAGAAGTCAGTGTTCCGTCAAAATCTGTCCTTTCCGAAAACATGAAGTTGACTAACCATAAAATTGTTCCTGAAGACCTCACAATCCTCCAAATTTTGGAAACATAACTGTTTGATTATCTATATTACAAAAATAATTACTACGAAACAATCAAAGCACTTTGTTTGTTCAGACACCCCAAATGTAGAAATGAATGAAGTGTTCTGTCAAAATGTTGTCTCGTCTGAAAAATGTACATTTCGCAATCATAAAAATTGTTCACGAGACTGAACTCCTCAAAATTTTGAATTAATCTTCTCAACTTGCCTACAATGTAAAAATCTCAATACTGAAAAGAATCATGAGACTTCATTTTTCACCCCAAATAGACAAGCCGAGGTACCCTGATTGTAAAAGAAACAACCCTTAACATAATTCCAGAATTGTCCCATTATTCTTTTGGAGAAGGGAGAGTTTAGTAATACATCACAATAGGCCATTTAACATTCTCATGAAGTGCTATTTTAGTGTTCTCCTCCCCCAAAAAGTTCCAACTCCAAGTCTTATTTTCATTCAGAGTTGGGATTTCAGACCCAGTTCCATCCTATTATAATTTCTGGCTGATCAACTGCAAGAAAATGACTTGGTGTGAATTTTAAACCCGGAAGAAAGGAATGAAATGTTTTTCATAATGCAAAAGGATGTATACCTGTAGAGCAACTTAATTTAGTCAGCGAGAAGCACTTGCCAATGGCAAGACTTTTGGAACTAAAGTATTTGCATATTATTAATAAACCATCTTGTACATTTATGTGGTTGATTTTGGGTAAACAATTTCTCCAATCGATCAGCCTCTTATGAAAATGACAATTAAATTGCTTACCTATCCAAATTATATCTACCTACAGTTATTTTTGGTAGCAAGTGATACATATTGAAGCCAATCTATTACACTAAACAAGTATATATTTCAGCATTTTAGTATATAAATTTCTCAATTTAACAACTGATTTCCCTAATTATAGTATCAATTTTTTTTCTTTCACAGGACTTCAGGTGCAATTAAGATCTTTGATAAGTCCACGGTTAGATGAGAGTAATTTGAAGAAAGTATACGTGAAGTCCAGATCATGAAGATGCTCAACCATACAAGTATTGTCAAACTCTACCAGGTAAGTGTCTGATCGTACAGAATATGGCTGAAGAAAAACGAAGTTTCTGTACCGTGAAATGGCCAATTGGTGGTCAGCCACAGAATCAAATGAACCATTGCAAGACGATTTGTTGGTGCCCTTTTAAAATGGCAATTGTGAAGATAAGTGTTAGCATCGATCCACAATGGTGGGATTTGTCACAGTCCGAAGTCAAAAAGGTTTACTTGTTTGTCAATCAATATTTTGTTTATCCTGTAATTTGTAAATTATACATTTCTGAGACACGATTTATAAGACCGGACGGTGAATTGCCGTAGATATAAGTTCCTTCCCGTTAGGTCCAAGCAAAGCACTATTAGTTTCTTGCATCAAAAAATTAGATGAGTGAAAAATGGTTAATTATTTTAAATACCTTTGAGCAAATTTAATCCATTTAAAAAAAAAAAATATGAAAAAAGCCCTGAAATGATTACCAGATTTCATTTGATGTATATGCCTAGAGAACATTTTTGTTTTTGTACACAAAATGTGGCCTATAGCATTTGAAATACAAAAATGACAAATATCAATTCCGTTTGTTAGTATCACTGGGATGCCAAATGAAAAGATCATACCAAATCAAGGGTTTAGCAAAAGGCCCCCTTTGAGATAGCTGAAAGGTGTTAGATTGGAAGGTAAAATTTTTAATAAGAACAAATCTGAAAATGGCAGCCTATTGCAGATGGGGCCTTGTTGCAGTAAACCCTCGAAAAAATGAAAGTTGGGAAATCATAATGAATAGTGAAATGGTCACTTCATCTGAAGGAAATCAAAAGGAGATTTGAAAATTAGAATCAACTTTTATAGGCCTTCGCTAGGAATGTTCAATGCAAAATCAGAAGTATGTACGGTTTTGTTGCAAGGAAGTCATCCATACCAGGTAGCCTCGGCACTTACAAAGGCATTACCCAAATTCACAAAATTCTTGGCCTCCCGCGGATAATCCCTGATGAAATCTCAAGAGCGTAGAACATTAGTGCCTAGGTAAGAAAAAAAAGGCTAGCAGAAAAGCAGGCTACAAGGCACGTTTCCAACCAAAAAATTATGCTACACATGGCTGGATGGAATGACGATCCAGAAAAAAAGAGGGAAAAAGCTTGCACGGAACTTCATGATACAGAACAGGACAGTGACCCTATTAGAGCTGAAATTGTGTATCCTAAATTAGACGTTCAAATATATTAAGCAACTCAATGGTGTGTTTGCGTAGCTAAACCGCCTTTGGGTCACGACCCCAGAGAATGGGTTTTGTAAGAAGATTTATGTCAACGTCTCTGCCCTCAAGGGCACTCATCATCAAGCATCAGCCTAACATGGCTGGCCTTGTCATCTAAATACTGATGTGTATTAGTACGTACAGGCCGAGGAGTTTGTTTGGCAGAGTTGAAACTGAAGCGTTAACTTTTGTTTGTTATATGTGCAGCGGCCTTAATTGATGCAGAACCTAAAGCCTTTTAATCTTTAGAAATGTTAATATGTTTGCTTGGTTGTTGCCGCAGCTCGATCAGGAGAAGGTCAAAGGCGGTTTAAAAGAACGGCCATCAATAAAGGTTTTGTATTAAAGTTTAGAAGGTTGTGGCTAGGATTTAATAGCAAGATTAAAAATAGCATAATTACAATTCTTACAAATCAAGTTATTTGTGGCACATTAATTGATGCTTTGCCTGTAAAAAACATTGTTTAGAGATTAAGAAAACAAAAAATAACCTACCTCAGAGCTATGTGAAGTCAGATTTACTGTGTAGTGCTATGAGATTGGCCCATTTTTGTCTCTCCTGTTCTTTATGTTATCAGGAAAAAGACACACAAATTTCGGGATAAAAAAGAGTGGGTCAAGAATATAATAAAATTTGTTTATTTTTTACTTAGAAAGCATAACATGTTGCTCTTTGGCTCAATGTATCTGAGGAGGAAAAATTAGTGCAACATTTTACAATCATGGTTATATTTTATTTGGCCTCTATGGGGAAAAATCGCCCATTATTTCACCCCATCTCCCCTTTGAACTGCCAATGTTTCAGAGACAAATCTTTTTGTGTGTGTCCAATCTACAAAATTATGATTACAAAAATATTACCTGTACCCAGGAACCAAAATTTTTAGATTTTATGAAAGCTGTTGATTTGGTTTATCATTTTTGAGAATTTGACTTATTTTTGTACCAAAACATTTATACATGCCCCAATTGTCCGATGAGTTAAGAAATATGAGCTAGAGTGTCTCCAATTCCATGGAACAGTTCAGGAACTTCAGTAAAGATTTATTAGAAAATACAACCCTGGGCTTTTTGGGTATGATATATGATGCCCATGAGCATACAAGGCAAGGTCATGTCACTCCATGTACAAGTACAACCCATGAAACGGTCTTGGAGGAATGAGCATATTCTATGGCAAATATGTGAGAACTCATAAAACAGTGGGGCATTCATCATTTTCCCTACGCTTTTTCATATCAAGCCCCTGCTCATTTATGAACGCTTTCAGTTCTCAAATTATTAGAATGCCCAGACGGAAGATAAATTCAACTACTCCGCTGATAAGAAAACATGGCCACCCAAAAAAAAAAAATCCATCAAGAATTACATCCGTTTACTGTAGTCATACTTGTAAGGTAATAAGGCAACACCATTTTGAGAGGAGAAATAACTAATTGTTTTCTGCTTATTTCGACAGGTAATGGAGACAACAGAACATGCTGTACTTGGTGACAGAATATGCAAGACAATGGAGAAAATGTTTGGTATGTACCGTATCTCTCGTGTTGAACCCCAGCGTAACATGAATGCAATTTGTGAGGAATTAATTAGCCATTCCGTCATCTATAGGTTGCACGGGTAAAAAAATTGCCTAACTCATGGAATACTAATAACATGGCCATTGTTCCAGTGGATGTGGATTTTTGAGCCACCTCAAAAACATGGTAATATAGTAGCATAGAGAGCTGTTTTCATTTGGTATGAAATGAATATATGATGCAATTAGCCAATCAGAAATGCCGTATGAAAGGCAACCTGAAAAAAATCTTGGACAATTGAAAAGATTAGTATCAATTCCATGGTGCCGTTCATTGACTTATTCTGAGTGATATGGGTTGAAACATACACCCCTGTTTTATGAGGTGGATTATCGACCATCCCAGAACAAATAGTTCAGCTCCATGCTAGTTACATACTGCTTTGTCGGAATGAAATTTAGTATTCTGCCACCATCTTCAAACATGCAGTTTATTCCATTGTGGCTGCTAAATTCATAGGGTGGTGGCACATACGGGGAGATTTTTTTTTTTTTTTGCTTGGCTTGGTGGGGGGTTTTTTGTTATTCTTTGTTATTCGTCCCTGGAGAGGGTGGAATGGATCTGTCCCTATGGTCATTTGGGAAGAATTATGCTTAGGTGATTGGAACCAATGTTAAATTTTGGGGACGGGGTGAAATTTCCCTCTAATTTTGGGCTCTTCCCCCCTTTCTTGTTACCGTTCCTGGCTCGAAGAAAAATGATGGAATTTGGCAACCATCAGTGAATTTTTGAGACAAAAAATTGCGTTGAAAACATTTCTGAAGTGTATAGGTTCCCCCCCCAAAAAAAAAATTACTGTTTCCCAAAAATTTTTGTAATTAAATTTTGCAAGTACCCCCCCCCAAAAAAAAGCTACTGGCTATGTCCATGCAGCCTGCATCATGCTATGCTGTGATGCAAAATACAAATTTTTCATTGTTTAAAATACAGTTTAGTTTTAATTGATTGCAAAGCAGACTGGTGAATAAAAAAAATGTAATGGGATTTTTGTGTGCTATGTTTCAAACTGTTTTTCAGAACCCAAGTCTAACAAGAGTCAGTTTGCTTTCATTTAGCGGGTGGATGGTATTGAAGATTGTAGGCTCTAAAAGTGTTACAACTAACATAACTTTGCAGGTCTACCTTCTACAGAAAAATGTACATTCATGTACAGAAAAGATACTACTGCTGGTTTAGTGTTAGGGCTAATTGCATAAGTTGCCGACAAAATTTCTTGGAAGAAAGCATTGTCTGTAATATGAATTTCGACATGGCGGGAATTCTTCAGGTCTTCAACGAATTAATAGGAATGGATTGTGACAGGCAAGATGGAAAAAAGTAAATTAAAAATGTGGCGGTGATTAGCAATTGCTCAAATTCCAGGGGATAAAGCTGGGCATTTGGATGAATGTTTTTTGTTATAACAACAAATAACACTACAGCAGGGGTCAGAAATAGTTGGAAGGGCGAAGCCCAGTAGCCTCATTCCTTGTACTAAGTTCATGATGCCATGTCAGTTACTACTAGGAGAAATTGATCTTTTTGTAGGGGTACTATTTTGGGTACCCAGGTTACCAGGGATGGATTTTGTGTGTCTTTGTATATGGGTAACCGCACTGTGGCCATGGAACTGGAATGCTGATTGTGAGACATTGCCCGAGGGGGTTGCTAGGCAGGAAGGCAAGCATTCCTCTGCTAGAATAGCCTGCGTCAGGGACACGATTGAAAATATGACCTGGGGTAAGGTCAAGGACGGATTTAGCTGCAGTACGGATTTAACTCGCAGGGACAGATATAGATCTATGATGAATTCATCTTACAAGTGTAATGGATTGATGTAATCTGTCTTGGTCTTGTGAAGACTGTGATGTAATTATGATACCGTGTAAACCAAGAGAAGATACCAGTAGCTCCCCACAATGCATTGCTTCCATTGGAAGTTTTTGTACAGGTTGCCATGTGGATCGTTAGAGATGAAACGCTCTTAAAATGCAAGTTTGTGATCAGTTAATTTAGCCATGTTTCATCACTAACGACCCACATCAGTACCTGTACAAAAACGTCCATTGGAAGCAATGCATTGTGGGAAGCTATTGAAATCTTCTCTCGTGTAAAACCACCTTTAGGTGTGATAAGCCCAGTGGTTTTCAGAAAATATCAAGAAATGGGCTTTATGCATCACAAGGTACTCCCTCCGATAAAAAAAACCTCTATTTTTCTCCGTTTTGTAGGAAGGGCCATCACCAACATACTATATACTCCCAATTCCCAAATTTCATTTGAATCCGACATAACATTTTAATGTGAGTGGTAATTAACCCATAAAGTACTGTTCAAACTACTTTCCGGTTACTGTAAACAAAGCATATTTTAGCCTGTAGCATCATAATGGGAAAGAAGTCAGTCAAAATATTTTGTAGATGAGATGAGATGAAAAAATTACAAGCTTTCTAATGGTACCAAAATCTCAGGTTTGGTGGTGTGAAAGGTAGGGTCGAGGCAGAGGCCTAGATCAGGTAGTGCCTCTTTAAAGGCTGACTCAGATTTTTTTTTTTTTTTTTTTTACTGTGGCCATGGCAACTGGAATGCTGATTGTGAGACATTGCCCGAGGGGGTTGCTAGGCAGGAAGGCAAGCATTCCTCTGCTAGAATAGCCTGCGTCAGGGACACGATTGAAAATATGACCTGGGGTAAGGTCAAGGACGGATTTAGCTGCAGTACGGATTTAACTCGCAGGGACAGATATAGATCTATGATGAATTCATCTTACAAGTGTAATGGATTGATGTAATCTGTCTTGGTCTGGTGAAGACTGTGATGTAATTATGATACCGTGTAAACCCACCTTTAGATGTGATAAGCCCAGTGGGTTTCAGAAAATATCAAGAAATGGGCTTTATGCATCACAAGGTACTCCCTCGGATAAAAAAACCTCTATTTTTCTCCGTTTTGTAGGAAGGGCCATCACCAACATACTATATACTCCCAATTCCAAAATTTCATTTGAATCCGACATAACATTTTAATGTGAGTGGTAATTAACCCATAAAGTACTGTTCAAACTACTTTCCGGTTACTGTAAACAAAGCATATTTTAGCCTGTAGCATCATAATGGGAAAGAAGTCAGTCAAAATATTTTGCAGATGAGATGAGATGAAAAAATTACAAGCTTTCTAATGGTACCAAAATCTCAGGTTTGGTGGTGTGAAAGGTAGGGTCGAGGCAGAGGCCTAGATCAGGTAGTGCCTCTTTAAAGGCTGACTCAGAGATTTTTGATATATAATTTTTTTTGTGTATTTATTGAAAATAGTCAAATAGAACTAAAGGTAGTCGCCTAAAATGCCCAATTCCAAAGTTTGAGATGTATCAAATCTTTTGTTTCCATGCAGCAAACATTTATGTGTAGTATACAGTGCCATAGGATACTGCGTTTAACTAAATTTCCGGATCTGGAAATTTATAACAAAGTTGTGATTTTCTATATGAAGGACTTCGATTTGAGCTTAGCTATTTTACACAGTGTTTAGTATATGGACAAGCATTATGTATATGCAAAAAACACAATTTGTTTGAGAATTGAGGGTGCCCTCCTAAGAAAAGCTCTGAGTCAGCTTTTAAGTGCAACTTCAATTCAGCCTCAAGTTCAAACCAGACAAGGCCAGGACTGAGTTTTGCCTCCCTACACTTGGTCACGTTTTCATTGGTGGATCAGTGACTGCTAAAAACAGTGACGTATTAAATAAATTCTTTCTTTCCTGAGAGTTGGGCCCCAGAGAGGGTACTCAATGATTTTATGGTAGGAGCATGAATTGTATGACGTCATTTTAAAAGTGGGAACTGGGAAACGATTTCTATTCCCTCCCCAAAGAAGAAGGATCTTGAGAACTGTTAAAATTAGAGAGCGTGGAAAGCTAGAATTTCACAATTCGTAGTTGTGTTGTGGAGCAAAAATTGTGTTAGTTTTTCCCTGAAAACATGATCATTGAATTGTGAACAGGATTTAGAGTTTTGGTCCAATACCAACTGGTAGGAACAAAAAAACTAGTTTAAACTAAAAAAATAGTTTGTGTAAGAAAGTTTGACCAGACTCATTATTTGTCGTCAAACTGAGCGTGCATGCATTGATTTTTTGCCAGTGCACTTGAAACTAAAAATATGCAGACATTAACCTCTAATCATAGTATATTGATACATAAATGAGCAGTGTTCGAAATAGAGGGGTTTTACATGCACAAATGCATGTAACTTTGACTCTGTGCATGTAAAATTTTCCTTGTGCATGCAAGATTTTGTGCAAATCAGTTCATTTTGAAGAGCAATTTGCAGTTGTGCATGTAATTCAACCACTGTAAATGAGTCACTCAAGCTTCAAGGGATAACTTTTTACTTAACAATTTTACCACATACACATACATACACATACATACGCACAGATGAAACTGATTTCGTAGTCCCCACCCAAACTTGTTTTGTTCGGGCAGAAATATATCGACAACATAGCAGCCTAATATAGTAACAATAGCAATATTAGGTTGCCATGTAGACCTTATTAATTGTGGGCTGTGCCTTCAACCTTTGCAAAGGTGACAAGTATCCAAGTACAGGTCCATGTCTTCTGAGGTGTAATCAATACCGGCTTACCCATTAGGTTTTAATATGCGAGTCATTACAATACTTACTAGCCAAGCAGAAAATCTTGGTATGCTACGTGTTCATTAACCCTTTCAACGGTGGTGGATTCTGTATAGGTTATATAACACAATGTCAGTGGCTTTTGAGATGGCTATCCAAATGATTTGGAAAGCCATCTCAAAAACCACTGACCTAAGACTAGGCTTGTTTGGACTCATTTGAATGCATTTTTCATGCTGATTCAGAATATAGTCATGAAAATGCTTGATTTTGAAATTTTTGACAAAATTTGAAAAATTTTGATTGCCGGACTAATAGGACTTGCTGATCTCAAAGTGTTAAGACTAGTATTGCACCAATAATCTGACAAGGGAAGTCATGGGTGGTTTGCAATATCAGAAGGTGATGGCACATTCACAACATTCCAAATGTTGTGTAAGATGTTTGCTGTTATAGTTAGATCGGTGCAAAATAGACCAGTCAGTAATAGTATTATTGATATTTGCAGCACCCTATTTCGGGTACATGCAAGTGAGCTAGCAGTTTTTGCTTTAGTTCCTAATCGGGTGTAACGGATCACTTGTCAGAGGGGGTAAATTCTCGATTTTGAGGCAGATTTTTTCCCCAGTTTGAGTCTGGAGATGTTTTTGAGGCAAAATTTCCTGGTTGAAGGTTAAAATTTCCCTGGTGAGCAGGCAAAAAAAAGGACTGATTTAGCATGATTTTCAAGCGTTTTCTTCCCGGTCAAAGTTCTCTGGGGTGGCAACTTGTCCCCAACCTGTTACACTACTGTTCCTAATAGGCAAAATTCTGCTGTGTTTAATTCACAAAAATATGGCATAATTATTTTGACATTGTACCCTTCTAGGGTAGGCGCAAAGGGTATAGAACGGAAAGAGGAGGTATAGTGTTCTTCCCACAATGCATTTCTTCTAATACAATTTTTGCACTGCTTGTCACATGAATTTATAGTGACAAAAGGTACCTAAATGAACAGAACTCATGCCAATCTTGCAATTTAAGTACTTTTTGTCACTATAAATTCATGTGACAACCAGTGCAAAAATTGTATTGGAAGAAATGCATTGTGGGAAGTACACTATACCTCCTCTTCAGAATGGGTGCAAAGGGTATAGTGTAATTATGCCAAAAAAATAAAATTTTGTTGCAATTGGCCAAACACTAATTATGAGTATCGGTGGATTATTTATTTTCTTAGGAAGACATGTTGTCGTTGTTAGCAACCAATATTTTTTTTTATAGCATTTTCCATGGTGTTTCACTGTAGGCTCGCTTGCCATATAGTAGCGCTGAAATGTAAGCAAAATGCCATGTGACGTCAGAAGTTAAATGATCTATACGCAGGTACATTTACAGTGCAAATGATTGGTTAATTGAGATGGTACAATACAAATGCAGTAGGTATGGTGTGGGTATCCTATACATAACACTTCTTTTGATGTCATCAGATGCAGTATATTGTGGAATATTTTCTGGGGGTTAAAATTTCACAATTTTTTGTAGAACTTAATTTTGAATTCACAGTTTCACCAGCTGAAGTGTATTTTTTGACATGCCTATATTTAAATTCAGTGAGTGTACAAGTGGTCCATTGCTTTATCAGACAGCCAGCCAAGTATCATAAATGTGTTCAGAAAAAAATTATGTGGCCTGATTGTCAAGCGTGTTCTTCACGGTCAAAGTTTTTGGGCGGGGGTGGCAACTTGTCCCCAACCTGTCTACATTACTTCCTAATAGGCAAAATTCTGCTGGGTTAATCACAAAAATGGGCAATAATTATTTGACATTGTACCCTTCTAGGGTAGGCGCAAAGGGGAGAAAGGTAAGAACGGGATAAAAGGGGTTATATTGTTCTTCCCACAATTCAATTCTTCTAATACAATTTTGGGCACTGAATCATTCCAATCTTGCAATTTACGTACTTTTGTCAATATAAAGTCAGTGTGGTGACAAACCAGTGCAAAAATTGATATGCGAAGAAATGCATTGTGGGAATACACTATCCACCTCTGCAGAATGGGGCAAAGGAGGGGTATAGTGTAATTATGCCAAAAAAATAAAATTTTGTTTGCAATTGGCCAAACAATAATTATGGTATCGGGTGGATTATTGATTTTCTTAGGAAGACATGTTGTGTTGTTAGAAACCAAATTTTTTTTTATAGCATTTCCATTGGTGTTTCAATGTAGGCTCGCGTCGCATAAGTTAGCGCTGAAATGTACGCAAAATGCCTGTGACGTCAGAAGTTAAATGATCTATACGCAGGTACAATTACAGTTCAAATATAGGTTATTGAGATTGTACATACAAATGACAGACGGTTGGGTGTTAATCCATACGTTAGCAATTATAACACTTCTTGTGATGTCATCAGATTTTGCATATATTGTGGAATTATTTCTGGGGTTAAAATTTCACAATTTTTGTAGAACTGAGTTTGAATTCACAGTTCACAGCTGAAGGGTATTTTATTGACATGCCTTATTTAAATCAGTTAGTGTAAAACAAGTGGCCATTGATTTATCAGACAGCCCAGCCAAGTATCATAAATGTGTTCAGAACAAATTATGTGGCATTTTTGTTAAAGCTGGCAACCATGTCAGATCAAGTGCTCATATGGTATAGTTTCTAAGAAGAGTTGGTGCCAAAAAATACAATTTATTTTTGTGGCCTTTTTGGACCAAAAAAGACGATTTTGGCACAAATAGATTTTGAGATTTTGATTTGTTTATTTATATCTTCAAAACACGTTTATCAAAATTACCACTTTAGTAATTTGGACTATATACGTCATAAATTAAAGATAATTTTAAATAAGAAAATAAAAGATCCAGTTCATTTTCAAAATATTGTTATTTGACTTATGATGCACATAACAGTGTAAAGTAAGCACAAAACATCAAAAAAAACACAATTAAAACAGTTCGTTTGAACTAACGTGTGAATGCGTTACTTTAAGTAGAAATTACAGTAGTGATAACATTAAAGGGGGGGCAATCTAGGCTATGTTACAATGAGGCTATCATCGGATGAACATTCACATAGTGAGTTTGGTCCGAAAATTGGATTTCTGATTTCACTGTATTGGGTAACTAGAAGACAGTTAGTTAGAGAAGTCAGTTGTAACAAATCGGCATATTTTAGTCATAAGTAATAATTTAATGTAGTTTAAAAACAAACTGGAAGAAAGAGAAAAGAAAAATAAAGCAGTCCCGAGCATTTAAGGTCAGTGAGTTTTCTCAAATATTGTTTATTTCAACGAAAGATGTACATAACATATTAAAAGTAAGCACAAAAGATAAAAAAAAAAACCCCATTAACACAGTTCTGTTGACCTAAAGGTGAATTCGTTTAATTTTAAATAGAAATTCCAGTAGTGGTTAACTTTAAGGGCAATTAGGATAAGTTACAATGATTGCTATATAAGGAATAAACATTTCAAAGTTGATTTTGGCGTCCGAAAATGGGATTTTCTGATTGCACTGTATTTGTTATGGGCTATATTTATAGTTCTAATAACAAATTATGTAGGAACAACAAAGAAGCAAATAAACATTCGAGCATTACGGGTCATTTTCTCAACATAATGTAGATTGAACTATGATTTAGACACATGATTAAGAGGGAAGCACAAAAATCATGAAAACTGTAAAACAGTTTGGACTGACCTTTAAGGGGGCAAGTCTAGGCTAGGGTATGTTAAAATAAGTGTTTAGTCAACAGGAAAATTCAAAATTGTGATTTGGACTGAAAATTTGATTTGTAATTCCTGTAAATGTACTTGATAACTCAACATAGCTTTAGCTAAAAAATCAAGTTTGAAAACAATTGAACGACACACTTAATTAACAAATCAATGTAGAAAAAACAAAGGAAATTAAAGTAGTTTATGGGCCTTTTTGACAATATCCTCCAATTATGTAATTTGAATAAATCAGCCTGACTAAAGTGAAAGGAGGAGGATTTTGGTAGGATACAAAATTTCTCTCAATTTCACTGGTGGTCGAAGGACCACAACCGAGAAGTTTCGCAGCGTTTATTGAACAAACAAGCACAAAAGAAACCGCAACCTGGTTTGAAATTGCCTGCTATCGCAATGTCCATAGAAAACCATGCTTTGCTTTCTTCGTGCACGACAGAAGTACTAACATCATCATCTTATTACATAAAAGACGGCGCATTCGGCTAATTCACTAAGGTGTGATCTAATACATGGTAAGCATTCCAAAATATGTAAAAAAACGAGCTAGACAAAAATTGGGGCGTTTTTTCTGGAAATCTCGTCATGTCTCTTTAATGACGGGAACATCAAGACCTTACGAGAGTAACATAATTAATATTATTACTCTTTTACTTTTTTATATAAATAAATAGCATCTTAACAGGCCTAGTAAGATACAGATTACTTAAGTATCAAGAGTTCAGTAAAGTATTCCTTGTTGTAAAAGCTTGGCCAAAGAATTAATTTACTGATTTATACAATGAAACAAATTATTGTATTGTATCATGATTACATGATAATTGACTTTGTTCACACAATTATAGCAAATATAGGACAATTAGGTGGTAACGGTTTCCATATTTATGCATGGATATAAAACTATTGTTACTGTAAAACTATCCTCATATTTCATTCTCACACGGACGCTGGTAAAAGAGCGGGGTGGGGAGGCCCCGAGGGAGGACATTCGCCTTCAGGGCTTGGACGGGGAAAAGAGCTGGGCCAAGAATCACATCAACACGTTGGAGCTTTGGGCAGTTCATCTGACGCTTGAGACATGACTCTCCATTTAGTCAAGGGAATTCAAGTACTAGTCCAGTGCGAAACATGTCGGTCGTCTCCAACATAAACAAGCAGGGGGAACCAGGAGTAGCCACATTGCCTAAAGACGTCAAAAGTCCTGGAAGTGGTTGGGTCTCCGTCATTCGGATCACCCTGTAAAGCCGTTCACCTAACGGGAAGGCAACACCTGCAAAGCCCTACGAGGAAGACTCCTGGAAGTCGGGGGCCATCGGGAGGTTCGGGGTCGTCGGTGTGAGTGGAACCTCAACCCCAAGATATGCAGACAGAAAGTTTTCAAACAGGCTGGACACCCCACGTGACCTGTTCGCAAAAAACCGCTCTCAACGGCCCAGCTCAGACTATGCGCTGGGCAGGGACCAGCGGGCCTTCACCAGTGACGCCATGAAAATGGAGGGGACGGAGTCACAGTCTACGCTCTTCTCCGAGCGACTAGTTCTCGCTCTTCTCAAGTTCACCATGGACAAGAACTGCCAGAATGATTTGGTCGTGCCGAATTGGCTCCGGCAACCGTGGTTTCCAAGACTCCCTGTCGTGATGTAAGCCACCGTTTTGACTATTCCAATGAGGAGGACATGATCAAGACTCCGGGGGTTCTCCTTAGATGAGACTATGAGGCGATCAATGAATGCATGGCAAATTTCATCCAATCCTACAGAGCAGCAGGCCTTCGCTCCAAGCTGCTCGACTGGCGGGAGAGACCCTCAACAAGGAAAAGACTAGAATTCCAACTGGTAAAGACGGAACTGGTGCAGGGAATCACCAAGGACCCTCTGCGAGCAATTTAAAGGAGGGTGGCGGACTTCCTGATGCAGGTGTTCGAAGATGGAGCCAACCCCACGCACAGTCAGGAGTTACCGCACGGCAGTAGGAGCAATTCATCTGGGGTTTGGCGAAGGCATCACTGTGTCTAACTCGCCAACTTAGACCTCATCAAGGGATGCGACATCGACGGCCGCTGAACGGCGCTCCGATACCAGCTGGGGACCTGCCAACAGTCCTCCAGCATCTCAACCGTCCTCCTTATGAGCCTATTTCACAAGGCGTTCTCTAGCGGACACCACCAAGAGACTCTATTCCTTGTCGCCGCAGCATCAGGCAGGAGGTATCGGATATCCTGCCTCTGTAGCGAGAATCACCTCCACATTACAGGGAACGTCCGCTGCCTTTTACCCGTCAGGTACGGCCAAGAATTAATCTCTCAGCTTTCACTCCACAGCCGATCATCCTCACGAATCTCCGACAAGCTTCAGGTGCCAGCAAAAAGGAAGGACCCTGGTATCCAGTTAGAGCCTTGAAATTTTTAACCTCGCAAGAATCAAAGGGGCCCTAGAGGGGGGCTCACGCCAGCTTTTCCTCACAACTCAGGACGCCGTTTCGCCGGCCTCCACGACGCATTGCCAATGGATCATGGGGCATAAAGAGGAGCCTAGATCGTAAGGAGGTTCGTCTGACGGGGACGCAAATAGGAGCTCAAGACTTAAGATCTCAGCGGCTGTTGGGACCTTCTACCGGGGAGCTTCTGTACAAGATGTCATGGACGGTCTATGGGATGGTCTATACATTCCAACAAGTTTAGCTCCGAGATGTCCTAGTACCAGGGGTTCGACGGCAGCTAGGATCCTATAATCGATTTCATGTCATACACAAGCATCCAAATCTTACAGTCGCCACAGCTCCCAGTAGCACTTACCCATTGAAGTGTAAGGCCAACTTTCTATGATTGTTTGTTCAAATCTCCCGGCGAGACCATAATCACCATAGCTCGCTTGCCTTAGGGCCCGAGCATCTGGTGGTACCGGGTTGGCTCTACCATTGCAATCTGTGGCATAAGTCACAGGCTTGAATGGGAACGGACTAGGAGATGTAGGTGATTCCCCTCTCCCCGGGGGTAGAGTCATATCACATAATCTCCGTATAATTACCATTCAAGCCTGCGCTCCTCTGTCGGGACGCTGAGCCGCCCAGGACGGGGCTCCGGTGTTCGCTCTCCCGCATTGGAGTCAACCCGGTGGAGGTGGAAAGAGCTACAAAAATGAGCCAGAAGTCAGGTTCTAGATTATCGCCCCCGATGCCTGTGCGCAGTCAGTGGTCGTCGAACTTTCCAGTGGGCATGGTCTTGGTGTCTAAAGATTCATCTGAAATAGGACACAAAGCAAGTCTTGGAATATTTTGTAGTGTAAAAGACCTTTTATCAAAAAGCGGATAGAATAATTAATTAGAAACGAGACAGTGAATGCAATGGATTAGCAAAATCAAAATAAATGATGTGTGAGGGTCCAATAGGGTTTCCGTAATGGGAAAAAATGTGTAGCTTTATGGCCCGCCGGCCAACGAGTCGGAACTGGGGGACTATAAAAATGAAGAAGCCGTCCGTTCGTCAGTTCCGTTCGGTCCGTCCGTCCGTTCGTACGTCCGTGATAAAAATGTTAACACCAGTTTATACAATTTATCTGGAGTCCATAAGGGCAACAATGATTAACTTGGTGGAAAAGAAGCGGCGTTGGTGATTCCAAACTGATTGATGTTGGGAGTAAAAATGCTTTAATTAAGATTCTCATTTGAATAATTTATGCAAATTTCCCTGAAAGGGCCTGTGTACACGTTTTCTGGTTCCGTAAGGCGTTATATTGATGTACCTTGTGGAGGGAGAAGCGGGCGCCTGAGAGTTCTTGCTCTATTAGATTTGGGCGTTTTGGGGCAAATTGAGTATGCAAATGAGCTAATTAGTATGCAAAAATCAGGTAATTGCTATATTTTTGACAAGGTACAGTGGATACTCAAAATTCCTGCGATGAATGAAACCTATTATGGGGTACCTCTCTTTGCAATTTAAAGTATGTGATTATGCGGACCAGCGGCTTAGGTATGCCAAAGGAGCTTAATTTTAATAGCGTTAAGGATGTATCTCTGAACGGTACGTCGGATAGGCAACATTTCCTTCGCTACTGGAGACTACTATGCCATAGAGGAGGGGTTAGGGGGGGGTGGGGTGGTGGGGAGGGGGTTGGTTATTGCGGGTGTTGGGGCGGTGTGGGGGGTGGCAGGGTTTTGGCGCTGGAGGGTGTTGTGTTGCAGTGTGTTGGGGAGGGTGGGGGGTCATGTGTTAGGGAGGGGGTGTTGAAGGGTGCTGGGAGGGGGTTAAGGTAAAAAGTGTGTGGGAGGGGGTGGGAGTGTTGGGGAGGGGTGAGGGTGGGTGGGGGAGGGGGGTTAGGGTGTGCGTGATGGGGTGGGAGGGTGTAAGTGCGTGTGCGGGGCCTGTGGGGAGGGGGAGGAGAGATGAGTTAAGGGTATTGAGGTTGGGGTGGGGGTGCGGGGGGTGGGGTTGGAGGGTGGTAAGGAGGGGTGGGTGGTGTGTTACAGAGTGTTGGGGAAGGGTGGGGGTTGGGTGGTGGGAGTTGTGGGGTGTTGGGGGGGTGTTGGGGGTGTGTTTTTGGGGAGGGTGGGGGGTTTGCGGGTGTTGGGATGGGGGGGGTGTTGTGATGGGTGTTGGGGATATGGTGGGTGTTGTGGGTGTTGGGGAGGGGGGGGTTTTTGTGTCTTCTGTAGTGATTTATCACAGTTAGTGATTCGCGAATCGGCTGGGGGACATATTTTACGCATCGCGTAAATTACGAGTTCGCAGTGGTTCGAATAAAGTTGACAGCAGTATATTTAGGTCAGCAAACAGTTTAACAGGTTTGATGATGTTGTGCTGAACCATTTTTGTAATATTGGGTCCAAATATACGTTATGGTGAGAAAATGACCTTAAATTGCTTGGAAAAGCTGTTATTCTTTTTACTACATAATTTGTTAATTATGACTAAATATAGCCACCATATGCTGAAAACTGATTTTCATTAAAAAACTACAGCTTCTAAGTTAAAAAATGCAGAGAAACAAGAAAGAGAGGAGCAGCAAATCGAAAATACAATTTTCGGGCCAAAATCACGATGTGAATTTTAATCGATGATAACAGCAATTTGTAACATATCTTAGATTGCCCTTTAAAGTTAACATACTGTAATTTGCTACTTAAAAGTGAATGAGCATTCAAAATTAGGGTCAAACAGAACTGCGTTAATGTGTTTTGATGCTTTTGTGTTACTTTAAACATGGGTATTCAGCATAAATTCAAATACAAAACAATATTTTTGAGAAAAAACTTAAAAAAAAAAAATGCTTTTATTTTCTTTATTTGAAATCGTTAAGTGGTATTTAAGACGTAAATATAGTCCAAATTACTTAAAGTGGGTAATTTGTGATAAAGCTTGTTTTGAATATCAAATACATCAAAATCTCAAAAATCATATTTCTTGGCAAAAATCATCTTTTTGCCCAAAAAGGCCAAAAAAAAAATAAAATATGAGCAGTGATCTGACCATCGTTGCCAGTGTAACAAAAAATGCCCACATAACTTGTTCTGAACACCTTTATGATACTTGGCGGCGGCTGTAGGACCAAGCTACTGAAAATAAAGCCAGAAAGGTGTCTAGTTAGCATGGACATATGTGGGGGTATATGTTCAGTCGTTTAAAGGATGATCGGTGAAGTATATACAGTTTTCATCTTGATTGAATGACCCTGACCACCATACCTCATCTGTAAAGTTTTGCATTTTAATATTCAGGTACTTCTATTCATTTTGATGTGAGAGCTAAAAATATGATTTTGTAAGTCCCATAGAACACGGTGTCAAAGTAATATTGGTTATCCAAAATATGGCACTTTTTTGCTTATAACATTAACACCCAAACTAACCACTGTCTATCCCTACAATTTTGCAGGGTAAATGAGATAAATAGCAGCTTTCTTTAGACACCACAATTTTATCCACTCCTGGTAAGATTTTTGGTACTGGGGATGAGGCTATTGGCTATTACTAGTATTAGCAATTGGGCCATGGGCCTTTAACAATTAGAAGAATTGCCCGGCATTGATAAAGGAAAAAGATAGTATTTCTGTTTATTAATTTGGGAATTTTAATATTTCGGGTGAACAGTAAAATGCAGTAAATATAAAATTATATTTTTGTGGGGCTTAGGAATAATTTGCCAGAAAATCTTAAACATGAATATTTTACAAATGTTTCCCATCTCAGACCGTAAAACCTCTATATTGCCTGTAGGAGACTTCGAACACTTATGTTATAGAGCATTGAGCAATATATTAACATTAACCTAGTTTAAACTAGGTTATTTCTTGTGATTTATACGCAGGGCTTATTAGCTCTTATTGTCGCAACATTTAATGGCCCTGTGTAGTGAAAAATGCCTTGCACGATGTATCACAAGAAAAAATATTTGTTATAATAGCAATCTATACCCATTGATCATTACAGATTACTTAGCCAAACATGGAAAAATGCAAGAGAAAGACGCAAGGAAGAAATTCTGGCAAATCATGTCGGCAGTAGAATATTGTCACCAAAGGAGGGTCGTGCATAGAGATCTGAAGGTAAGCTGTGTGTGTTTGTCAGATCTTGTCTTTCTGTTTGTCTGTGCTAACTGAGATATACTTATGTGACTCCATTATGTTTTGCTTATTCTATCCATTGCCTGTGGCCAATTTACGAAAGAAAAAAGAAACGCAACCGTCAGCCCATTGGACCTCCGTCCCCTTAAAGGACCTCATTGGCCTGCCACCCCCCTTACATCATGCCAACGGCCCTTACTGACATCACTTCCACGAGTTTGAAAACAATTTGGATGTTTACATTCTGTAAAAACAGTAAAAACAGGAAGAGTTCCAGGGGGGAGGTGGCAGTCTGTGAGCTGATGACAACATGCTTTTCAAGTTTGGTAAATGCTGGCAGTAATGTCAGCATCCTTGTTCCAGAAATTGCCACAAACTGCCACCTCCTCCCTGGAACTCTTCCTGTTTTTACTGTTTTTTACAGAATGTAAACATCCAAATTGTTTTCAAACTCGTGGAAGTGATTTCAGTAAGGGTCCTATTCATTATGTCAATTTTTTTTCATGCCATTATGTCCCTTTAATGTCCGTCTGTCTGTCAGTTATAGTTGTAAATAACATTAGAAAATAATTTCATTTGTTTCTGAAATCTGAATAGTAAGCAAAGGAACAATTGCAACCTAGACAGAATAACAAACACCCGGAGGCTAAAAAAAAAGAGCTAAATCAAGTTTCCGATCGGCTGCTTTTATTATATTTTTAAGAGCAGTTTTGTGCATTTTCATTTTATACCCCCTGGCTTTCAAAGCCAGAGGGGAGAATATTGTTATTAATAGTTAAAATCGGTAAATGTCAATTCTAGCAAGAAGAGAATAATTCAACATGATATTTTTGCATCAGGGGAATTGTCAGTTTATAAGTTTTCCACAAGTAAATGATCAGTTAGGGTTTGTGTTTTGTGGGTTGTGGGTGGATGCGGTTGGTGTATTTGTACGTGGCCTATGGTGTTGTCAGGATCAAAGATGTGTTGGTCCAGCACACCTTTTTTCTTGCTCTCCTTGTTTGTCATTTTTAAGGTCACTTACAAGTTTGCCACTTTTGGCAGTGATTTTCATTAACTCCAAGACCACTGAATCTCACAAAATCTCTCAGCACTGAATGAGAAAAATGTACTATGACCTGGATGTAGCAATTGCATCATGAAACAAAGACATATATGGTCTCGAAGTCGCTGGCCGGGCCAGTGACACTGTCGTAGCGTGGTATACCCGGTCGTAGGACTGTTGGAGACTGACCCGAATTTGCGAATTTTCTTCTTCCCCTCTTCTGTCATTCCTTCACTCCCTCCCGGAGAAACAGATAGGGTGTTAGGGTTAATCACTGTTTGGTCCCGGGGGGAGGGGGGGCACTGACATTGGAAGGAGGTACGGGTATGTGCGGCCCTTAAGACCCCCTTTTCGCGTCTCTCCAGCAGTTCCCAAGACCCCCAGTTGAAGCATAATTCGGTTCTTAAGGTCCCCTTTTCAGAAAATTTAGGCCCCAGAAGCTGAATTTTAGCCAAATTTCAGCTCCCAACCCTGCAAATTTCTCAAAATTTCAGCAGGGCGCAAAATAACCGAAGGCACCTGCCTTCGGTGCCCTACCAGTTGCCTTGATGCCCTAAATTTTTGCCATTCTTGGCCCTATTCGTTAACATGTAATTGCCTTGATGCCCTTTTACACAATTGAAAATTGCCTTGAAATTGGTTGCCCTTTAAAAATCTTATTTTGCACCCTGAATTTCAGTTTCCAAGCCCCTACTTTCGGAGACAAAATCAGTTCACAAGCCCCCAAGTTTGGAAATCGGGGCCGCACATCCCTACCTGAAAAAAAAATTGAGTGCCCCCCCTCCCCTGGGGTTTGGTCCTCCTCTTCCAAGGTGCACTCTCTTCTTTTACTTTTGGTTACATCATTCTTTGACTGAGAGTTTTACATTTGATATGGCAATACATTTTCTACTCGTTATTGTTGTTTGTGTCGGACTTTTTCTTATGGAAAGGAGTGTATGGCCATTCTTTTTTGATTGGATGTTTTACATTTCATTGTGCATATGTACATTTATGTTTTGTTTTTGTTTTAATCTGGCAAACAAAATGAAATTAAAAATAATCAATTTGGGCTTCTGTGGTATATTGTTCACTGAATGGCAACAGAATTCACAGGAGTTGATGGTTAGGCTTTGACAATACCGATATAGGATAAATATACGAAATGATAAAATAGGAGATAATAAATAAATAAATGACAATTATAGAACTATGATAAAAAAATGAATGATTCAAATGAGGAGTAAATAGAGGAAATTATGAGTAATTAAATGAAAATAAAGTGAAAATAGTTAAACTGATAAGAGAAAAGATGATAAAATACATATGTGTTTCATGAATTAAGAATAATTTTAAGGTTGAACACAAGTTATTCTTGTGGTAATTATTTGTAGAATTTCCTGCTCCCAAAACACAAGTAATTCTTGTGGTAAGTATTTATTGGTGTATGCAAGTTAGCCAAGATTTTAAAATTTAAACTGCATGAATGTACCCAAAGACCACAAACTTTATTTTTAGCATGTAGTACTTAAATATTACATCCTTGATATTCAGAATTATTCCTTGTTTGCTGTCAAAAGGAATTGGTGCACAATCACAATAGATGTAATATGCCATAAAAGGATTTCATTTTGGGGTATTTATTGGGGTGAAGGTATATGGACCAGGAGCAACAGTTTGTAGAGCAGGAAATTATAGTGAATTTGGTCTATCTTTTATTAAAGAACAAATATCTTTTGCTCCAACAAATCCTCACACAGCAGTATTGTTGAGTGTGAGGTGTATCTGGCCACCCCCGTTAGTGGGTTTTCAAGGTTTGCTTGGATTTTTGTTTTGATATCTTGACCAAAAGGGGGTATTCAGTACAGAAACCTATTATGCTATATGCTGCCCGTTTAAGTACAAAAATTAAAGGGGCATTTTGTGATCCACAGCCTTGCCCCCAATTTATCTCAAAGATTTTTATATCATCTGAACTTTTGACCCAAGTATAATATGTGTGCCTAATCTTATGTGCAAATTCGATTTACTCTAGAAGAAATTTATAATTTTGTATTTTTTGTGTGTGTCAGCGGACAGAAATTACAACGCTGTGGCCTATGGGGCAACGTGATACAACTAATTGGCTCATAACATCAAAACTAAACATCAGAATCAACTGAAGTTTTGGAAATAACCATTTCTTAAGGATCTCTAGTGAATCATAAACAAAACTAAATGTGCTAAGAGCACAAAATGCACCTTTAACCTGATGGTAACAAGTGTATCAGTGACACCTTTTTCAGTGTAAAATTTGGTAAAATGGTTATTTAAAAAACATTGCAGAATTTGAAGTTTTGGCCCTATTAGTAATCGAACCATGAAAGCCCTGCAACAATTATCAATATTTGCATTAAAAACAAAGTCAACTCATATGCTGATAATGGAGAATCTTTCCAATTTTCTTGTCAGTAAGTACCCCATATGAAAGTGAAGGACCCTCTAGATATTTCATCTGGAAAAATAAAAGTATGCGAGAGGTTGTTAGCCCGAAGATGTTTTCACGTCTGTTCAAGAAATTGATGACTATCAGGATTTTGACACTTGCTGTTTTACTACAGAAAGAGCCATTCTTTTAAACCGACCAGATAATGCCGTAGCTATTTACCCTCACTCTTCTCATCGGCCTGATAGATTACGTAAATTTGATTGACACGTTGCAGAGTCATGGAATACGTCATAGGATCTCCGCAGCTGGCTTTCAAGGCTTGACGCGGGCATGGTGAATAAAATGCATATGATCGGAGGTAGCACACCTTAATTGCTACCTGCCCTTGCCCTTTACAGGATTATTCTCTTCCTTTTTTTGGTGGAACGTGATATGGGATCATTATTCTCCTGTTTTAAGCATCTCTGAATAGAATATTTGTCTTTTTTAGGAATGTGGGATACATCTAGGATTATTGTCTTTTTTATTTTTAGAATTGTTAAGATAGATTAAGGTTATTTATAGGGATAATTAGTAGTGAGGAATTCACTCAGGTGTGTTCAAGTTCAGGCCAGGTAAATTTTGTTTTTCAGATTTGGTGATTGGGCGAAGACTTCTGAAGAATTCTGTGGTATAAAATAAGATTTAGAGATTATGTTGTGGCCGGCATTATTCAATGTTGGGAAGGCAACAGACTCGCTGTAGAGGTTTAGCGATCATCCCCTACAGCAACATTATATGGTGGAGCCAGGGTCGTACGCAGGATATATTTGGGGGGGGTGCGGGACATAGAAAAAGTGGACCTTTTTTGCTAAAAGTGGACCAAACCCCCTAAAATGGTCCTTTTTTGACCTTTTGAACATTTCATCACCAAAAAGTGGACTATTTTGTCAAAATTTCTCTAAATTTTGGACCTTTTTATCACAAAATTCAGCAAAAAGTGGACCTTTTGCCCCTTTTTTTTTAATTTCGGGGCTACCGCACCCCTTGTGTACGGGCCTGGGTATGCCTGGGGCCCACGTGCTTCCAAAAAGATGTGCACAATCCGTCCGTTAATACCGGTCTGTCCCCCTTTACTTACTTTTGTGAGTGCAAGAAGGTTGTAAGTGCATAGCTTGGCATTCATTGCGTAACCGCGGGGGACAGGGGGTCGAATCCCCCCAAACAAAACCTGCCCCCCCTTCCGCCCCCCCACATGAACTGAACCTTTTGTCAGTGTCTAGAGAAGGACCCAAATTTGCGCCCCCTCAAAAAAGTCTTGTGCACCCTTTTCAGCCCCCCCCCATTTGGAAAGGTCTGGTTACGCCACTGCTGGCCATTTGTCAAAATTTCCCACAAATGAACTTTTGTGTCCCAGTCTTTGGTCAGTGGCTCTTGAAACTGAGCCCATGACTCAAGGAAAGATAAATTGAGGTATCCTAATATATAGCAGCCACAGATATATCCCACAGCAGCCATTGCACATACGACCTTCTTGCACTCGCATGACAATCTTATTCATCAGTCATTCTCTAATTATTTGAAAACAATATTGAAGCCTGAGTGTGGGTTTATACAGTTACTACATGCAGCCCAAACTGTGAGTAATTCAACTTCAGTGGTAGTTTGGTACTGTTGCCACTTAGATCTACCTTCCCCTGGCATAAGCACATTGCTTTCTGGTCAAATAGCAATGGTATACAAATTCAAGGCAACACACTGGCAGTTTGCTTTCAAAATTTGTATCAAAAGCATGTCAGGTGGAAGGTGGATTAAGACTGATGTCATGTACCAAACTCACTCTAAAGTAGATTTTCCCCCCGATTTGCATGGCAATTGTACAAACCCACACTTAAGAATTATTTCGAAAAAATGACTTGATGAGAAGTATAATTGTGTCCAAATATTGTGAGGCAGGAGAATTTTTCAAACTGAACTCTGGATTCGGCCTATTTCGTTGCCCAAATCTAAGCATTCTGATTTATTTTAGCCCAATTTGGCATATTTTTGCCTGGTTTTATTCAAGAGTTTAATTCAAAAAGTAGTATAGCTCTTGTGGAATTTCTTCAAAGGCAGCCTAAAATGTTTGTTGGTAGTTAGTATAATAAATACCATGCAAAGGGATATTTTAAAAGTATTGTTAACAATTTTTGCAGTTCTGAAGAATTAGCAGTTTGTGTAATTATGGTTGCAAATGAGTACACATTAAACCCTACAGGTCAAAGATATGTTTGTTTGCTTTTAAATATGAAAATAACTGCCAAAAGTGCGAATATTAAAACCTTGCAAACAGGCCTAGAAAAAAATGTGGATGTTCCGCAAGCTCCTTGAAAGAAATGTGGATATTTAGAGGGAAATTTTGCCCTTCCACAATACAAAATCATTATAAATAGTGGGAAATTTTGCTACTCATATGGGAGATTTTACCTTCTTCCCAGGAAATCTGCATTTTTTTAAAGACCTTCTTGCATAAATTTCCTATAAATTAATAATAAAATATTTGAAATTGGGTCATTCGCAATTTACCTATCTTGGGCCATATTTTTGGCAAAGCCCAAAAAGCATATTTTCACTCTGTGGATAACTTTCTTGCAAATAATTTAAAGAACTATTTAACTTTCTAGAAGAATCCGTTGGAAAATTTAGGAAAACTGCAGATGATAGAGTAATGTTTAACCTTAATGAACTATTCAACAATAGTGCTCAGCACAGTTAGGGTTAATGTGGTTAGGAGCAATTTACATAGGTCACAGTCAATTCAGATATACATACATCATCGTCACGCTGTTACACAAAGGGGAAAAATTGTCGCTAAGTTGCAAATATATCCTTAGAAGATCGCCACATCTCTTATTGATGAAAATACAACCCCTTATGGTCTGTAAGGTAAAGCTACTCAGCTAGGGTCGGCAGCTTTCAGTGTTGAAATTGGAGATAAATGGTCGTTCAGCAAAATGTAAATGGACTAAATAAAAATTGAAATTTGTCATAACAGAAGCTGTGGGGAGCTGTCATTACAAACAACTCAATTGATAAGGAGTAAGTGTTATTTTTCCACCTGCCGCCAGTCTAAATTGAAAATTAAAGCTGCCTTGTGAGAACTGAACTAGAGAAAAGCTGCCTTCAAACAGGAATTTATTATTAAAACCTCAGCGGGCCCAATGACATCAGCTGAAGAGGCGTATGTCGTCAAATTGGTGCTGTGCGCACAACCAGGCCTCGTACTCTAAAGAACTGCCCAAATTCTAATGACTGAACAGTACAATGAGTAACCTGCATTGTTGGTGTTGATACACCTTTTCAAAAATTTAATATAGATTGGCGGTAATTGCTGGTAGTGATCTCATCTAGCGCAAGCCCCCCTTTTAAAGCCGTGCAACCTTTTGCTGACGTATGTATGGAAATGCGTCCTTGCCCAATATTTTAGTCATAGAGTAGAAATTGCGGTAGTGCTGTTACTCACTCTGGGGTCATTTGTAGTATCAAAGCATTATTTACTTTCTTTTTTTGTACTCCCTGTGGTATTTTATTTTTTGTACTCCCTGTGGTATTTTATTTTTTGTATTGGTTTACAGTAATTTCTAAATTTATGAATCAAGGTTATTTAGAAATATCTTGTATTTTCCAAGGCTACCTTTTGTTTTCTTTCAAAGATTTTAGTCATAGAATTATTTGACCAATTTGGAAAAATAAGGTCATACAAACAATGGAAAAGCTAACAAATTTGTTTGTTTTAAAGCCCCATTGTTTTGCAATTAATAATTTTGACATTGAAAACCTAAATTCTGTACAATATAATGTACACTCAGATATTATGAATGGTTAAGGGATTATTGTGATCATGTCTGTGTGTATATCTGGATGTGCATGTTTCCATGCGCTTGTGTGTGTGTCTGGATTTTCTTGCATGTGATGTCTCAAGATGCGTAAGTGCTAGGATCAACTTATTTGAGAGATAACTTTCTGTATTAAAATTTACATCAAGTTCTCTGAAAAATGACCTTTGACCTATTTTTAAGATCAAAAGGCTAAATTATCATTTAGACACTTGTGCCTAATATCTCAGGAATCACAGGTGTTAGGATCATGACGTGTTTAACAGGGTTGTTTGATTTAAATCACATTGATTTGAATCAGCGATTTAAATCTGGATTTAAAAAAACACTAATTTAAATCAACTTTTTAATTTTTTTTTAAATTTTGAGACATTTATTTTGTATTTTTGAAATTCTTTGTGCCTAGTTTGTTTTATTTTGCACATTTTAAAAAGCAAAACTGTTATCATGGAATTAACTGATGATACAGGTTTTCAATTACTAATCACAAAATGGACCTATAGAATACCACTCATTTGCTAATCAGCATCTAAAAGATGGATTTTAATCATAACACATAAGCTACATTGTATTGTAACATCTGAAATCAATCAGTTGGAATGATTTAAATAAGAATTTAGATACTCTATTGGTATTGATATATCATTACTTGATTTAAATCAGTCATGATTCAAATGTACATGGACAACCTGATTTAAATCACTTTTTCACTTTTTTCAGCTTTTATTGTTATCCCTGCAGGCCTGGCTTAAAAGGCAGTGGGGGATTTTGCGATAACACAGTTACGTTCTTTAGAAAACCGGGCTTATGCAGATGCGGTGATGCAGTGAGCTTGCCCATGCCCAGCTGCTGTTCATGGATGTGACTGATATCGATCGAGTGGACTTTGAATTCATGAGGTCACATTTCCGAACACAGCTGGGCATGGGCGCGCTCACTGCATCACCGCATCTGCATCTGCATAAGCCCGGTTTTCTGAAGGTCGTAAATGTGTGTATGTACATGTATGTTCCAGTTTGGTTAGATTTTCATGGTTAGGTTTTTGTTTTTCAGGTCTTAAAAAAGTTGAAGTTCTATTCAAACTAGACTTGGGGGTTAAGGTGCAATAGGGGGTTCCTTCATATGTGGATGATGTCCAAAAGTCATCTTATGTCATTTTCCAGACTGACATCTGCTGGGGGGGGGGGGGGTGATACAAGTGTACTTGTTGTATTTTTTTTGTGGGGTGATTAATTTTGAAGGTTGTTTTGCCTTTAAATGCAAAATTATAACCCAGCCTTCAAAACCGATTTAAGTTTGCTCTGAACATAGAAACAGCTGTTATTTTATCCAATCCTATGTATTCGATCTTTAAATACAGTGGGAGGCTCCATATATTTACAAACTCAATTGAACTTTGATGATTTTTTTTTTTTTTTTTAATTTTTTAGGTTTTTTCTTTTTTTAAATTACAAATCAAATGATCCATACTCCTTTTTGTTTGTAGTCCACTTAAAGTTTACTTCAGCTATATTCCCTAGCTACCGCTGTTGGTAATAAAAGAAATTATGTTTTAAAAAGGTTAAATATGTGGCAAAAATGTAACCTGTTTACATTATTATTATTGAAGAAAACACTGTATACAGATCTTCTAGTATCACCACAATCCTTAAAGATTAAGAGGGCTGCCGAAAACTCTGATTTAAAAAATAAAATAAAATTGATTTAAATAAAAATCCCATAAAAAAATCTGAGTGGAAGATGAGCCGACTACTCATTTACCAATCTCATTGAGGTTACTTTATATTTTGAAGGAGTGCCATTGATGGAAGTTTAACCGAGCTCCCCGTCCACGTGTAAATCCATGAATAAGAAATAAACATCTAATTGAACCTTTACAGGTGTTCTACACGATCCTGCTGTATTTACCAAATTTACAGTATATTGAAGCTTCAGTAATTATGTATTATGTAATTTGTCTCAGTGAGTTGGGGAAAAGAAGGGGAAACCCCATACATTGCCATATAACTTATGTTGATTCTCTGAGCTTTGTTATTAAGGAGCATATAGCATATCACTTTGTAATACAATTACAATAACCCAATGGAGTCTCAATTCCCGTGGCTCAGTTTCAGTAACTTGCATTCACCACTGTTTGTAGAAGAACAAAACCCGATTTTTTGAAGATGATTTCCGATGCCTAGAACTCCTAGGTACGTCGACTCATGTCAGAGTACCTCCACGTGCAGCATACTGCACTTAAGCCTTACTGAATGAGCTGATTGTAGCTCAAAGTGGAAAACTATTTAACCCCATGTGTGCTACCTACCTATTTATCGAACCATCTAAGCACTAATTTGATTGGTTATTTTGCAAGGTAGTATTATATAATGAGCAAATCAGAGATAGTGTAAGAATGGTAGTATGGTTTACCCTGATTTAAGGAAGCACTATTTGATTGTTGCTTAAAGGCTCATCGTATGCTAGTGTCCTGTAATGAGCCAATCGGACGACCTGTATGATACTGTAGTGTGATTTTCTCAGGGGGTTAAAGTGAATGTATCAATAACACTTGTGTATTAACTGTCTATCATCAGTAACATGGTGTTGGGGCTGGCTATGTAAGATGTTCACTACTAGTTGCAGATATGCTCATCCACCAAGGACACAGTTCAGTGGGTTGGTATTGTACATGTATTGACATGAAATGAATCTGGTATTATACATATATCCAAATCCAGGGGGTGTCTTTTCTAAATACACCGGTGAATGAACTGTTGAACTGTGCCACAGGAATTAAGACTTTACTGGCTCATATGTTATCAAGTGCTGTTGTTTGCATGTATGCCATTCAAAATGCTCAGCAATCGGCTGGATTGGTTAGATTACTATGGACGTTTAAGTGAGCAAAACTATGGAGCCTTATGGTGGTTTTAAATACTTCCCGTCAGACATCGGCTGATGCCTGTCTTTTGATGCTTGGCCCCCTGGATGCATGAACATGCGCATTGCGTAGAAAGTATGTTCAAAGGCTACCATCTGCAGAGGCTGCCCCGATGAATGTAATAAACCCACTATAGGGTCATGACCTGACCCACCTTTAAGGGTCATGACCTGACCTTTTGGTCAGTCATGGCTTCCATCCTTGCATACAGCCAAATCCTTATCCCATCGGATTCTTTGAAATATACTTGTTTCGTGTGCAAATGTGAACATAATTCTCTTGCATTTTGTCAAGAGTTTTCACTCTTGAGCAAATTTCTCAATAGTTAAATTTCAAATATTTTTACTGTACACCTGATATGTGAGCAATCTCTTCGGTGTACCTTGGTGCACCTTTAATTGGATGTATTTTTGTCAGAGAGTCATCTCATCATTTCGGTTGGTATTCTGAAAGGGAGTCTTACTTTAGACCTGGGTTTAAACTAGGGTTAGTCCTACATGAGTGGACTTTTTTCCTTTCAAAATACTGTGAAAGTTAAATGTAATGGGTGAAAGAATTCCTCATGGATGGGCCGGAATGGCCCATCCATGAAGAATTTTCTCACCCATTACAGCACACTTTTAGAGCATGTTGGAAGGAAAAAGGTCCACTCATGTAGGACTAACCCTAGTTTAAACCCAGGACTAAATTTAGTCTCCTTTTCAGAATACCAGCCTTAGTGAATAATAAAGGGGAGGGGAACTAACCAATTTGTGAGCTTCATTTCACAGAAAATACAGAATTTCATGTAAAATGTAGACCCATTTTTGAGAAATTTTACCTGCAAATTTTGCTTTTTAGAAAAGTTTTGAGATCATTTTGGGAGTTTTCAGAGACTCTGATGCATTTCTATAGGGATTGGTGTATTTAAAATGTAGACCCATGCCTAAGAATTTGTGTCATCAACAAGAGTGCACATGGGGATTGCTTTTGTAGAGTGTCTGTGTGTTTGTCTGTGTGTCTGTCTGGGGTAAAAATGTTGACCCAAACGTTAACCAAAATGTTAACCCCAAACATAATTACCCGCTGTTTTCACATGTGCACATGACATTTTCATGACACTTGGATATAATGGTCCTTGGGTAGTGTTGGTGACCTTATGTGACCTTGGTGACCTTGTCCCCATTCACTAACCGGGACGGCAGGTGACACATGCATTCCGTGAACGCTGTATTTTTTGTAAAAAAAATAAAATCTATCTGAGTAGCTCATCCCTTTTTACTGTAGAAGTACCCCTCCCCTCCCCCTTTCCCATCCACTCTTCACCCCTCACCTCCGAGAGAATAGAGCATACTGTGTTTGGAAAATTGCATGCTATATGTTGTATCTGTGGTGATTGTTACTGATGTAATAAGAATGAACGTTTTGCACAGTTAAATTTTCATGATTTTACGACAAAGAATAAAATTTTGTGCAGAATCATTTGAGAAAGGCTTCTGTGTACTATTATTATTATTAATAATTTCTCATCGATTTAATTAGACGTGGAAGTGTAAAAAAATTATATGCTTTAGGTTAAACAGTTCTGTGAAACAGCTTAATTTTGCGAAGAAGTTTATTTTTGCAAATATCCGGGTTTGCTTCATGAAAATTAGTTGGCAGTGAATCAGTTTCTTTAGAAAGATCTTATGTATGGAAGCAGAGACAACTTTCTGCTGAACTTAATCAGAAAAAGATTTAATTTTCAAAAAAAATCATTGGTGTAAAAAGGTGAGATGCATATTTGCAAAAAAATTAAGGTGGTGTGAAAATTAAGGTGTCTTTTAGATGGTGTCAATGAACTGTATCCTTGAAGTGGAACCCAGGGGATGTTCTTGGCAATCAGTGGAGGTAAAAAGACATCGTCAGTGGAAGAAATTATTCAACATATTCAGAGCTTTGCACTGGAATGTAGCTCAAGGTTTGAAAGTGAAATGTAGCTCACATTTTGAAGTTAAATGTACCTCACATTTTGAAGTGAAATGTAGCTCACATTTTAAAGTGAAATGTGGGTCAAGGTTTGAAAGTGAAATGTAGCTCACACTTTGAAGTGAAATGTAGCTCATGCTTTGAAGCGAAATGTAGCTCATATTTTGAAGTGAAATGTATAGCTCACATTTTGAAGTGAAATGTAGCTCACATTTTGAAGTGAAATGTAATTTTGAAGTGAAATGTAACTCACACTTAGAAGTGAAATGTAGCTCACGCTTTGAAGTGAAATGTAGCTCATGCTTTGAAGTGAAACGCAGCTCATGATATGAAGTGAAATGTAGCTTCGGATTTGGATTAAAGGATATTTTAGCATGGGGCCTCAATCACAAATTATTCATCGTTTTTTTGTTGTTGAAATTACAGTATACCTGAATAGGTTTGAATTTGGGGAGCAAACAATTTATGATATGGTTGTCACATCTGTTTGATTGCTTTTGTATATCTGATTAGGAACAAAGTATATTGTATCAGTATCTCATTTACGTTTTCATCTACAGATTTTGAAAAACAAACATTCTTACAAACATATGTTTGAATTCAGAAAATATGGTTTCATTTGTATTAACCTACGTCAATGAGTGTGAATAATAACTACTTCCAGCCGTAACTATTTTTTGTAAATAAGATTATTTTTATTGAGGTTTCAACAAACTTATATTGTTGTAGAATATTACACTTTATTGTGACCTTACTGGAAATGTGATAGAATAGGCATCACTTCATTTTTTTTACAAAATGAAGTGAAAAGGGCCAAAAATGTCTTTTATATGGATTTTCTACATATGGTCGATGTTAGACTGTGTTGGAGTCTAAGTTACTACCACACGAAGAGACTACCATTTTAATTGATTCAACTTGTTAAAGGGCCATGATCGCTAATAGCCTTGTCCCCAGAACCTTAGATTTTACCGAAAGTGGTCAAAATTTTTGATGTCTGAAGAAAGCTACTATTTTTCTCATTTATCCTGTGAAATCTTTGAGCTAAAGGATGTTTGGTTGGGATGTTATGAGTGAAAATGTGCTCCATTTTGGTTGCCCAATATTGCACTGTATTCTGTGGGGATTACAAAATCATGCTTTTTAGCTCTGACGTCAAAACGGGTTGAAATATCGGCACAAAACTCTACAGATGGGGTTTTGAGGCGAACTTGGCCATTCTACCAAGATGAAAACTTTATAATACTATAATATTAAAATTCACAAATGTAAATCATTTTTGTGCAGTTTTTAATTAGTATTGAAACTTAAATCTCTTAAAATACCTGCATTGTGTATGGATGAGCCTATTTGAAAGCCATGCAAAAACAAGACATTTTTTTTATCTTTCTTGCAAAAAAGTGAAATTGCCTGAAATTTGTTTGTATAATTCCAGGTAGGTCTAAATAAAAGATAAAGATTGTGGATTTAAAAGTTTTTCAACCCTCATTAAGGAGAATTATTCAATAAAATTGCTTCCTAAACTTTCTGAAAAATTAGGGAGTAGGAATGGTGGATTAAAAAATTGAGCTTTATTTCCCCTGTTTTGCTCAATTTTCAAAAAATAGAAGGATTTTTCTTTTGAGATGGTTACAAATCTTGGAAAGTTCCATATGTACCCCCCCCCCTTAAAATTCTATAGGCCTTATGGCCTTACACTAACAAATTCCTTAACCCTAAGGCCAAAAATTAAAAAAAAATCCATAGTCTTTTTCAACTAAAAATGTTGTTTTTCCTTTTTCTTCAGAGACAAAACTCTTTTGTTACAGCCTTATCTAATTATAGACAAGAATAGGTAGGGGAGAGACCATTCAACTCTACACCACAAAACTGAAAAAAAAAACAACAACATGGTGGTCTTTTGGTAACTTCAATTGCAATTTAAAAACTGATACTTGGATAGCATTTCACATTACAGCCTTTAAAGGTGCGTGTTCCGATCGTCTTTGGGACCACATGATTTACCCGGAAGTAGTATCGATTTTGATATCAGATGAAAGGCTGTATTTTTCTCATTGTTGTCCTGAAATTTGAGCCCTCAAATCTATTTCATTCCCAAGATATAAACAAAAAACTGCCGTTTTAGTGGTTAACCATCAATATTAGCACAGCATTGGGCTTTGCAACATGCATTATTGTGTCTACCATCAAAACCACAAGTTTGTTTCCCACGGTACTTGATGGGGTGTATGTGCAAGTGCCAGGCTCTCATATCAAGTATAGAACACAATGCACACAAATCGGAACAGGCACCTTTAATGTAATTACATTTGAGCAACAGTTTTGTGTGTGTGCACATCATGAAATACACATGGCCATTTCAAATCAATACTACAGGAGAAAGGGGGAAAAGAAGGAAATCTACTGGACAGTTATGTGTAAAGCTATCCGACATGACTACATGTGCAAAATGTCATCATTAAGAAAAACGATTCAATGGTCCACTGTGTGCCAGGTACAGTACCTACAGTGTGTCCGACGAAAAATGAGAGTAATGTGATATATTGTCTTTTAATTTGTCCAGCTTCCATCACCAACATATTGAAATATTATCTTCACTGCAATCCTCAACCAAAGGTTGATCGATTCGACAAAAATGAACAAGGAAAGGAAAGAAAGTGCCAAATTTGGTATATTATCTATTCGGAAGTTTACTTCAGATTTCTGAGGTGGTTCGAAAAATACTGCAACAGAATTGACGTTGAAATAGGATCGCTAAGAAATATGGTAAAAAACTAAATTTCACCATAAATTTTTTAGGTTTTCAATTCGTAAGCGGGTTTTTAAAAGTGGATAATATTAGCACTTGAACATTTCACACTTGGAAAATGATGACCTTTGTGATTGTTATTTTCAGGTGATCATTTATATACATAAATCAGAGAAAAATTATTTTTACTTAATCTAAATTTTCTAGAGGCCTCAAATGAAAAATTAACATCGTGAAAAAATTCTGTATCCGCAACAGTAGGAATATTGGCAAAAACAATTAACTAAAGGCAATCTGTTGAGAGCACTATATTCCACAGGGCCAGGCAAGATGTTTTGCCAATAAAAAATTACCTTAGGAGTGTTGCCGCGATTGAAGTTTACGTATAATATAGTGCCAGTGTTGGGTAGGATTCCATAGGGCCGAAGGGGACTATCACGTCTGACGTCAACAAATCGTGTGTTCTTTCGATGTGTGCGGCTTAGCATTGAATGCTCACAAGCAATAGCCTCCTGAAGAATTTTGTCATGCTACCATTTAACATACTGTATGAGGAGAAATTAGTTGACTGTAATATAAACTTTATTTCATGAAATGATTGAATATTTTAGAAGAGGTCTTGTGGAAGGAAGAGGCAGGAGAGATTGTTGATCTGCTAAAAGTTGATGGTTCTGTTGTGTAAAGGGAAATTCTTTGAGAGATTATTGGTCCTTCTGTAAATATTTGCCACAATTGACATCTGTTTTAGAAGATTTTTCTTGTAGGATGGACAGAGAGGAATATTGCTTTTGATCGATCCAATATTTTCTGAAATTGTGGGAAATTGGAAGCCTCTTTGGGAGGGGTACAAAAATATGAGTTAAATTGTTTCATCACAAACTACAGCAAAATCAATATGATGGATAAATAATAAGAGTAAATTAGAAAACTGCTTGAATAACAATGAAATTAAGAAAAAAATAATATGTGAAAGTGATAAGACCTTCAGTGATTTGTTTGGTTTTATTTAAATTGTTTGTTTTGGAAGGAGATAGTGAGAGTTTGTTTTTTAGATGTGATGGCAAGTTAGACCAAAGCAAGAACCTTAAAATTTTGGTTATTATTGGCCTGGACAGTGTGGTAAACAGTTCTATGCAAGAGATGCTGGCATGCCAGATTTCATAATGGTGAGTGGGATATGGAAGTTGAAGAAATCGCCAAATAGATCATTTAGCAACCGCAATAGGTTGGTTAAATTGGTACAAGTAGCAAAGTGGGAGCCTGCACTATATAATGGACTTTCAGGATTTAAAGAAGAAAGGAAGAAAGAGGGTTTGTATGAGCCAACTACAGTGCATGTTCCAATAACTCTTTTCCTATGTTGTAGCTCAGATGAGGTTTTTTTGAGGTTTTTCTGCAGAGTGTTTTCTCCCATGTTGGAGCACAGACAGACAATATACGTCGAAAGTGTATAGCATGATGCAGATAAAACAAAATCCAATCAAAATCGATGGGTAATGGAGTAGACGGTACATCTAGGCACTATAAACACACGGGTATATTGATATGGTATACACAAGAAGTTTGTGAGGGGACAGGCTACTCGTATGTACGCATGACAGCCGAGTTAAAGGTAAAGTGTTAGCCCAAAAGTTACCCACTGCCGCCAGATAGTAAATCGCTAATGCTAAGATAAAAGGTATAAAAAAAGCAAGTACATGGGCAGATAAGGCAAATACTAGCAGTAAGGGGAGGGAGGACATACTGAAATTTGCAAAATACTATTGTCATTACGCTGCCTAAACAGACTTAGGGAGATTTAAATACAGTCTTAAAATGAAACACCTCCAAAAATTTGTCGTGTAAAAAAGCGTTAAAATCGTGAAAGGATTGCATCTCGGACGACGGAGGACGTTCGTACGGAACCTATAGTATACATGAAAGGCAAGCTTTGCATGGTGGACAGGGTATCCAGGAGATAACGTATATATGCTTCAATATTAAAATGCCGATATATTATTTATGGAGAACCGTCAGGGACATGAAACTTCTCCTCTTTTCAGCTGAATTCCTTTTTTTTTTGCCCAATTTGCACATTTTCTTGTATATCAGCCCTTTTGTAGCCATGTACTCAAATTTCACGCTGTTTTTCAGCTTCTTGAGAGCATTTCCTATTTTTTTCACTAGGACGGCAGTTTAAGGTCTGAACAGTCATTCCAGCCAATTAGCTCCTAATGGTGGGCAGATAAGGGTGAAGAATATTTGGGTCTGTCCGATAATTAAGGGGCCAACTGTGACATGATTTCTAGATCTCTCCTTTCTCTGTGTCCTAGTGACAAGTTTACATTTTCAGATCTTAGAACTAAAAAAGCGCCAATTAAGGCTGAATTCGGAGATTCCCGATGAGGGCGCACTAATTTTTCAACAAATCAAGTTTTTTTGCATAGACATAATGCTGTCCATATAATGTCCACTGTGTGAAATAGCTAAGCCCAATCAAAAGTCTTCATTGTTAAAAAATCAATTTGTCATAAAAAATGGTCCGGAGCCGGAATTTTGTTATACACGGTATCTATGGCACTGTTACACTGTACATAATGCTTACGCCATGAAAAACGGAATATCCGACCCATCGTCTAACGCTGGAATAAGCATTTTAGGTGACTAGGCATTTATATCTAGATGACTATTTTAATACTAGTACAAAACAATATATTTCAAATCTCTGAGTCAGTTTTAATATGATGAATTCATGGGGCCATAATGATGGATGTCCAAGTAACCGGGGACACCAAATAAAAATACACTGTGATCAGTTTTTACATAGGTTAATAAATTATTTGTTTCATAGTATGCATTAAATACAAAACATAAATTCTGTAAATGCAAGAATAAAAAAAATCTCTGATGAACATGGACACCAAAAGGTCACGCATGGGACACCGTTCCTCATACATTTGCTCCAAAAGCACTGTACTTGGTTATTGTGTACTCAAACTGCAATTGCAGAAGACATTGCAGATCAGTTGAGAAGGAAGTAAACAAACACTGCTTAGAATGTTGGCAGCTGACCAAGAATGCTGTGCTATAGCGCTGTTGCCTACCTGTAGTTACTATGAGTTAGTCGTGTTCACACGGAGGCTGAACTCTGGAGTTTCAAAACTATGGAAGTTGTCCCTCGAGGGTTTTGACATTGTAGACACACTCAGAGTTTTCAACTTAGGAATGTTATCAATGTCTAGCGTGGTGTTTTAATCTCCCAAACAAACTGGGGGTGAAGCACAAACTCTGATAACACTCTTGGGTTGTGCCATTTGGACAGCTTTGGGCGATAGGAGCGGGGTGCCCGGTCCCCATTATTTTAGACTCCCTGAGGGTCCTGTTTGAAAATCACGCACAAAAGGACATTTGGCTTCCGTTATGTTGAACTTCCGGTCTATACCCCTCCGATAGGAGAAGCAGAGGAGAATGGTTCAACGGGATGATTTCCCAGAGTTTCGGTATCGTGTGGAACACAACTTTTGAGGGGAGTACATAATTGTGATTTAAATTTTCATCACACCTCCGGAGTTTCAAACCTTTGGAGTTTCGTGACCGTCGGAACATGCGTAATGAGGGACTATATGATAACATAATAAAGTTAAAAAAAAATAGTTTCCAAACCCTTTTAATTAGATTTGATAATCCAAATACCTTTATAAACTTTTTGGGTACCGTCCGTTACATGTCGGTTGTTCTAACAATATTTTAATTTATTTTTATTGCTGGCAATGACAAATTAACAGGGTTATACTATGTGAAGCAATTTCAAAACTTAAGAACATTTACTTGTAAAACTTAAAAATGCCTATTAGAGAGGATGATTGGTATTTTGCATGTACAACTTCCTCCTTTTTTTTAAACAAACAGCTACTTTAGATTTCCATAAAATGAGATGAAAACTATTATTTTGCTTTCCAGGAGTTTAATAGTACAGCAGTGTCTCAGAAAGAATGGTTTACCCTCCAAAACGGCCATTGCTTACATGTAATCATTCTTATCCTTGTTTTAGCTTTATATTATGAAAGTATTTGCATTTATGAACATATTGTGAAAACAAGAAACAGAACGGTGAAAAAATCACCAAAAATGACTATTTCCCCTCAAATATAATGCAAACCTACTTTGCCAACGGCTAGCCATTAGCCGAGGAACCATGGAATTCAATATCTCGACATTAACAATGTTTAATGAGAACCGTTTCTGGCCAAACTCTCCTCAAAATTCCAATGCCCATTGCTGGATTACTAGATGTTTATGTTCAGACTTCTCTATGCACTGCAGCATTATTTGCAAAGACTTATTGTCGTTGACGACCATATCTCTTTCCTTGCACCTTTTTTAGAGTCTTTGCCATGCTCCAGATTTTTTCTCTGTTCTTTGGCCCCTTGATGCCAGTCTTCTAGGAACTCCTAACATTGAGGGAAAACTTTACCCATTCACAATGAACGATAGTCCTTTAAAAAAACCCCCATCGGCAAGATCAGTTCAGTATAATAATGCCATTGTGGAGCCACGCGCCAATGCCATTTAATTTGAAAAAAAATTGTGCTTTAAAACCAAATTCCATATTGCATTATGATGGTAGACGGGTGAGGAGATTTAGGTCATTTCATTCTGAGAACAAATTAAGTGCATTTTCAGGTGCTTTAGTATCATTACTTCCTGAACAAATTAATTAAATCTGAGGACTATGTGGTGGCTCAAAATCCTAAGAAATAACATGTACATGTTCTGGCTATTGCTATCCGTTGGACAAAGTAGGGGAGGGGGGTTTGGTATCATTTTTAGGGAATAATTATTGTTTGGTTATTTTTTCACGTTTCTTCCTTTCTCTCCTTTCCTTTTTTTCACCATATGTTCCAAAAAGTACATATTTTCATAACACTAAAGCTAAAACAGGTACGATTGATTAAGTAAGCAAAAAATTGGCCGGTTCGGAGGGTAACATTTCGTTCTGAGGACACCCTGTACATTTGGATAACTGTCATAACTATTAGCAGAAAATACTGTGACAAAGCCTTATGCATGGCTAACTGAGGAAATTGAAACTGAAATCTTCCTTTCAGATGGTAATACAAAATGGTAATTAAATGAAATCCTCATAACCAAGTAGCAAATATGAATATGGCTTAGAAATCATTCAATTGATATAAATGACCTTTCTAAGGAACTACGGTCCTTATATCAGCAGTAAATGTGCTTAATGGGTACTGTAGTCTTTTATAGGTATGTACCAACATTAATTTTTTTGGGTAAAAAGTTTAAGGCTTTTTTTACCTAACAGCATAAACTATTGTCCCATGAACATCTAGATAATTTCCACATATGTATCTAGCTTGCCCCTCTTACCTTAACCCTAACTGTAACTTACCACAACGTACAAAACACATGCTATGCGCTCCCCCCGTCCGATAAGTGCGGTTCAATAAGTTGCAATTAAGTACTGAGCGACCCTATCCCAACCATGCACGTGCAGGTAGGGCTATTAGCGAGTGCACCAGATGGCCGGCAGAGCCACCATAAAATGAAATGTAAGTTTTGGAGTATTCTTTATATAGCCTAGGCTTGCAGCATGAACCCGGAGGTTAAATCTGAGCAGCTCGTGGAGACAGCTTGACTTTAGTCGCGTGATATGAGCCATCGGTTCACTTGAGAATTTGGGTCATGACGTTGGAGGCCGGTATTGCGAGCAAAGTATAGGTTTAATTTAAAGTTAATGGTCAGCGGCAAAAGTAAAATGTTTACAAAAATCGTGCATGAATTGGCCTTCAGAAGACATTTAAAGCATTATAAAACCCAAAATTTTGGGGGCTTTGCCGCTTCCACCCTGGACCCCACATAAGGGCCCTAAGGAGGGCCCTGGACCCCACCCGTTTTCTGTCGGTTCAGATGCGACACTGCCTACCCCCAATATTAAAAATCCTAGCTATGCCACTGCTGCAGTCCAAACCATTTCTGAATATCTCTGCAGCACTGGCATCCTCTATTGTCGATTGGAAATCTTTAACACCCAAACAGGAATAGTGTCTGGAATTTCAAGTGACTTAGAGTAAGTCCGGTTTGAAATTCAAAGTATATTTAATTTAATGACACATTTTATGAGTTAAATCCTGAACAAGTCAGTGCTTCCCATAGCCCTTATCCAGGATGTTTATGTCAGTAACCATTTTGTAGCTGGAATTTAAAGGTTTCCACCCAAAATAATCACGGAAAATTCAGGAATAACTTCTGGTGGTTGATGATAATGGTCAGCAATGGATTTTTTTTTATCATTAAAAATTGGCCAGGATACAAAAACTGGAGGGTAGTGCACTATACTGATTTCAAAAGAAATGGCCCATTTATTGATGACATAGTGTGAGTGAGGGGTGTGCCATAAAAACACTCTGAATACTTTCTGCTGGTCTTTGGTAACACCAGGTTATGCTATACGTAAAAAAGTACATCCAAACATATGCAAGTACTAGAGACGAGATGAGACTAAGACTGACGAATACTTGAATCTTATACACTTACCGTGATTGCTGTCTATTGCCCATACATTGTTTGTTGTGACAATTATAGTCGATTGCCGGTTCACACATTTCAAGGGTGATATTTTAAAAAAAATTCAGATTTTTAAAATTTAAATCAGATATTATTGATTTAAAAGCATTTTTCTTAAAAAAAAAACAATAAAGAATGAATGGTCCTTCCCAAGGTGCTTTTGTTATTTCATGTACAGTATCTACTAAATACTGGCCCCTAAGTTTTAGTTGGGTTTTTGGGGGTGGTTGATTGTAACATAATATTTTTTGTGATCAGATGAATTTATTTAAATCATAATAAAAGTAGTGAGATATTAATCCAATTGCCATATGTGTCATATTTATGGGTAATTTTAGCTATCCCTGCTACCTTGTCAACACAATTACCAATGTGTACCTTCTGTAGATCCCACCGATCGCTGTGAAGCGGTGTATGGGGTTTTAAGAATTTGATGCAGGTTTTAAGAATTTAATGAAGGTTTAAATTTGAATATATGTTTTTGCTGAAAATGCTTGAACTTCAGAATTAACACAACAAAGAGATTAGTCTAGGGGCACGAAAGCGCTGGCCGGGCAGATACTCCCTCATTGCTTGCCATCCCTGCTCATGGGAATGGTGTGCCGGAGGCACGGGTTCAAATCCTGCCACGGATGTCCAATCTTTTTTAGCTTCTACCCCTTACCACTTCCCTTCCTCTTGTGGAAACCAAAAGACGGTTATAGGTAGGAAATTTTCTGGGTATGTGTTAATTGTCATTTTTTAAAAACAGCGCTTGTTATGCAAGCTTCTACTTAGCCCTTGTTATGCAAGCTTCACTTAGCCAAGTACTTTAACAGAAGCAACATAGAATGTTATTTTTTTTACCTGTGGAAGATGGAGGAATGCAGATATTTGGGAATCGCATGAAGTGGGACCAAAAATGTTGCTGCCAATTGAACAAACATGATGGAATGATATATTGAATATGAATTGATCAGGTTATTGTGCTTAGAAATGAAAGGCATTTCCTCCACTCTATTCATCTCAAGATGACTAGCTACAGGTTGTTGTAAAATTGCAGTTATAAATATTCAAGAAGTGTGCCATTTATGATAATTAGGATTGCAAAAAGGGTTGAAGGCAATACTTGGTTAATTTTAAAAGGAGGGAGGGGCAAAACCTGGGAAGCACTCACATGAAATGTGCGGTGGGTGTAAGCTCGTAAGGGTGGCACTTTAAAATCAAAGTGCACTTTGGCTGCAGAACATGCAAAAAAATGGGGTTCTTTGGGTGAAAGAAAAAACCAAATTGCCTATAAATATGGGTTGTTTGGCAACAAATTTGCTACATGTTCAAAAAGAATAAAAAAATATGGTTGAAACTGCTGAAAATGAGTTTTTACCAGCTTAACAAAAGTAATAGTAGTAAAAAACCAAAGTTTTAAATCTCGTGGGTCCCATTAAGGTGTTTGTTATGATTTTGTCATCATGTTCTTTATTGATACGACTTGCTTACACCTCACTACCAAATTTTGTGGGAAACAAACTTCAGTGATGGTAGAAGCAATAAATGCATATAGGAGGTACCCGGGTTTCCGATACCTGGCATGAAATGACCCTCAGGTTTCGCGGTGCCGTTTACATGGAATGACCTCGATGACATTGTCATGACCTTTAAAATTTTGGCATTATCAATCGCCCCCGCCCACAGTTTCATCTGGAGACCACCAAAGTTACCCATTGACATCCTTTGAACTTGATGACCCCTGATGACCTTGTTATGACCTTAGAGTATTGGAATAAAATCAAACCCCACCCACCAAGGTTCGATGTTCATCACCACATTTACTCCATTTGACCTCCTTGACATTGACTGCTATTGACCTTGTCGTGACCTTTAAAATTTTCGGCATCAACAATCGACCCCACCCTCCAAGTTTCATGTCCATCAACACTACGTTTACCCTATTGACCTTGAATGACCTCCCGATGACTTGTTGTGACCTTTTAAAATTGTCGGCATCATCAACAATCGCCCCCCGCCCACAAAGTTTCGTCTGGAATACCCCAAAGCTTACCCCTTTTGACCTCCTTTGACCTTGAATGACCCCTAATGACCTTGTCTGAACCTTCAAAATTTTTTTGCGTCAAGAATCGACGACCCCACCAGCCAAGTTTCATGTCCATACACCCAACGTTTACCCTATTTGACCTCATTTGACCTTGAATACCCTGACCTTTGAATCCACTAACCAATACAACCTCGTCTTCGGACGGTCAAGGTGCAACCCCACCCACCAAGTTCAGGAACGTGCGACGCCTCAGTCTCCGAGAAACCAACGTTTAACCTCATTTGACCTTGAATGACCCCTAATGAGCCGTTGTCGTGACCTTCAAAATTTTTTGGCATCATAAATCAAACGCCCACCCTCTCCAAGTTTCATGTCCATAAAACCCACAGCGTTTACCCCATTTGACCTCATTGACCTTGAATGACCCCTGATGACCCTGTTGATCCACTAAACCATACAACCTTTGTATTGGACGGTCAAGGGGCACCCACCCAGCAAGTTTTCAGGAACGTGCAATCCTTGGTCTCTATAAAAAGACACAGTCCATTTGACCTTTTTTGACCTCGAATGACCCCCGATGACCTGTGATCCACTAACTAATACAACTCGGTCTTCGGAAGGTCAAGGTGGCCCCCACACCTACCAAGTTTCAAGAACGTGCGAAAACCCCGTCTCCGAGAAAATAGACGCGGTCAACAACAGACAGACAGATAGACAGAGCGACCACTGACAGACCACCCGTATTATTATATAGATTGCTTACCCGATTCCCTACTGTGTTTAAAGGGCACTTTCAGTGATTTGTTTAATCAGAAAAAATCAAAAAAAACAAAGATTTTGAATGTCTTGTCAATCCAGTAGAGGTATCGTTGTAAGCAGAAGTAATTGTCACCCAGCAGATCTCTGAAATGTCACTTTTTAAGTGATTTCAAAATCATTAGATATATTCAGATTTTATTGTCCTGTACTTAAGAAATCACAGAATTTGGGCATTTGTAGGTGGTACTTCCCAGTATTATACATTTTAGGATGTCAAAAATATTTTAAATAGCATTATTGTTAACCCTTTTAATACTCGTATTGGTTCACTAACAATTATCCGTACGTAGTGAAATTATGCAAGGTAGGGCAAGGTAGTTTGGACCTTTTTGTAACATAATATTGATGCATAAAATTGACTTAATTTTGCATTCATTTTGACATTTGACAACCTGCATAACTGCATCCTATGACTTGTAAAAAGTAGTATTGTCAATTTTAAACCTGTGATGATTTAAATATGCAATAAATACCCCCCCCCCCCATCCATGCGCATTCTACTTTCCATCGTGAATTCTCTTGGCCTAAATTGAGAAATCCACCATTCGGTGAGTAAAGCAGGGATGACTGCTCTGTGGGATTGTATTGAATCTATATAGATATAGGCACACATAAACCTGTAATGTTAGCATCTGTATTCAATGTACACATTCCTTCACCTTCTAAAATGACAAATGACTTGCTTTACATTGGGAATGAGCCAAATTGACGGAAATGGCATATTGGGAATGTGCATATTGCTGTACTGGATGTCCTGTGCGAATTCAGGTTTCCGTTTGTTTCCTTTTACCTCTTCTTTTAGATGTTGTCACAAAAGTGTGAAGATAAAATAAAAGGTGTGGCAACAAATTGTTCACATTTAAATTCTCTACTATTTGAGGATTTAAAATGATAGAAGTGGTTTTACCTGTTTGGATGAGAGGAAAACATTTGTCATTTGGTTTTTGATTGTAAAGTGGGGCATGTATGTCATGGTAGGGTTAAAGGTCACATACCAAGGTCAAAGGTCATTAGAGGCCAATTTGTGCAGAGAGTGAAAGAAAGGAGAATTGCGAAAGCAGGTGACACTAGCGGTTCAAGAACTGCCTTGTTTATTTAAACTGGGATTTTACACATTTAGAATGCTTACCGATGTTTTAAATCTCACCTGAAGTGAATATGTTGATAATACCACATCTATTAGAAGAACTTGATTTGGTCCTTTTTCTGCCAGGCAGGAAAAGTTTATTATACTGGCTTACTTTTTTATAGCACCCATTAGGACAGCTTAAAGTTCAAAACTTAGTATTTGGTTAGTCTTTTCTACTTTTTTGTCTTATAAACCTCCGAAACATTTAAGTATGTGTATCTACAGCCAATCAAATGCAAGTTTAGAGAAATTTGTATCCACAAAAAAATCTCACTGTGTCCCTTGAATTGAATAAGGAGAAAATACGGGTGCAAGTTGAAATTTGGTAAGGCAAGTTTTTGGTAATAAACACGTAACCATCATTTTAAACCCTTCTCTTCCAGGTCTGTGCATCCACATTTTGAAATAGCGGACTAATGAAACACACTTGTATTTCTATCATTTCAGGCTGAGAACTTATTACTTGATAGCAACATGAACATCAAGATAGCAGACTTTGGGTTCAGTAATTACTTCACCCCTGGGGAGCAGCTTTCCACGTGGTGTGGTAGCCCGCCATATGCAGCACCAGAGGTGTTTGAAGGACACAAATATGATGGACCGCAGCTCGATATCTGGGTAGGTGCTACATTGATTGATTTTGCGTGACTCTATCTGGACACAATCATTTCCTAATTAGCCACAAGAAATGGGGCGTATTTCCACAATGACGCCATAATTATTGATATCGACTTTGTAAATTGTACTTGCATAGGTGAATAGGACAATGGGAGAATTGACCCTATTGAAATATACCACCGACCACTCATGGATGGGCTAAATTTAGATCAAATATGACCAAATTAGCATTGCCTCACAGGGGTAATTAATCTCATTGGTTGATATTTTTATTATTGAAATTGGTAATTTGGTTAGTATAACATGTCCTACTTGGCCTTCATTCAGTGGCTTTTATCAGCTCTTAAAGGCACTATCAGTGATTTGCTAAATCAGAAAATAAAAA
>JAMKCH010010696.1:0-40479 GCA_023653785.1 Ophioderma brevispina
TTGATCCGATCTTGCGATTTTGTCTATAAGCAATTGCTTGTTTCCCACGGTCCCATAGATCGCGGTGCTGTAATTTCTTTGAAATTACCAAAAAAATAAAAAAAAATTGCGAAGTTCTTACAGAAACGACCGCCGAATTTGCACGTAAGATAGGGTACCCGTGGAGTACTAGATTTAGATGATTATAAAAATCTCAAAACTTTGTTGGTAAGTCGGGGGGGACGAGGTTGCGGATCATGAAACTGCCCTTTAAAGGTCTAAAAGACATTATTTGCTTACCTCTCCCGGTACTTGAGCTACTCCTCAGACGCACAGACCCTAACCATAGTCCCAAGCCTTTAGTGCCTATTAAGCGAAGGGGCAAATCCAACTATCATGCTTAGTTTTGAGTTACCTGCCAGATAACTACAAACTAAGGCACACCTTGAGTTTGGTCGTTATATGATAATACAAACTAATTCCGAGGGTGTGCTAAGTAATCCTTTTGTTTGCGGTCACTGAACATCCAAGATGGCGGCCACCCAAAAGGCTGCCGTTTTGGGCTTTTTACGACAGTATCTTTGAGGGCAATTGTCTATTGTGAGCCTCCAATCACCGTTGTGCTTGTGTTCATATGAAGATAAATTTTTATCTACATGATGATACCAACATTTGTGGGTTCATTGTTATTCTACACACTTTGGGGCCAAAAATGATATTTTGCCATTTTTTTCAAAAAAGAGTGATGCGGACTGAAATACGTCTCCCCAGATATTTAAATTGTTTCTTCATAATTGGATCAAGACTTCTCAGGAATTTGCCCTCATATAATATGCATTTTGTGTGAAAGCAACAGGAAATGAAAATGGAAACTTTAAAGTATCATCAGCGTTACTAAGAATTGAATGGGGTATAATCACACAAAATGACATTTTTGAAATTTCTCTAAACACATGAACAAATGTGTGTCAATACCATCTAAAATGCGATATGACAGTTTTGATTCAAATAATGTTTATTTCAGTTGCTACAATGGCCTTACTGATTCAATTTTTTGCGGTTACCTCCTAATCCAAGATTTGGGACGGCCAAAATGGCGTAGTTTGACACAAATTACATTATTTAAGGATAATATTGACTATACATACAAGCATAATGGTTGGTATGTCAGTTTTTCAGCAAAACAAGTTTCTACGTGAGTTTTCACTTTAAAACCTTATATTTTACATTTTAAATAGAACTCTACTTAACAACTGCGGTAGCATTATGTTCACAACAGCTGAAGTTGTCTTCACTATGCAGTTGCCCAGAAAATTGTGATAAAAACTATATTTTGAAGTTGGTTACATTGTGACGTGCTTATGACCAATATACACACGATGAAACCAGGACAAATTTTGTCATTTGTCTCAGCTCTGTATTGTTCTTCCCAACTATATGCAAAGAAACTACAGCATAAATACTGGATTAATAGGTGGTTCTTGCACTCTTTGGAGATGTGCAAATCCCTGTAAATTTCATTCCGTTTTTCTTGAACCCACATTAGTTGGAAGTGCAATCGGATTGCATGTCCGCAACATGTCATACACAAAAAACGTGGGGGGGGAACACGTATATGTAAGGCGTTTACCCCTTTTCAGCATCGTTGTCACCCCAATGAAACTTTTGAAAATTTCACCAAAATCCCCCATATTTTTTGAAAATTATACGAATTGTCCGTAGTTAAATTATGTGCAAGTACCTATAGCTTGAGAGAGTACAAGGTTAACTACGGAAAATAATATTGCCAATCCTGGAGGGTATATGACAAAAATTCGACTGATGGTACCAGAAACTGAAGCATTGAGTGCATGCAGGTTAGTCTTCGTGGGATCATGCAATTTCTTCCAACTTATAGATTAACTCTGGAATTTCTGGTGTAAATTTTCATAGCATGCATCACAATGTTGCAAAAAGACACGTCACACGTACAATCTATAACCCTAGCATAATTCCACTTTCAATTAAAGGCTGGACTCAGAGATTTCCAGAGGGAGGGCACCCTCAATTTTTCAAACAAATCATGTTTTTTGCATTACATAATGCTTGTCCCTATGTGAAATAGGTAAGTCAGGCGTCCTTCATATAGAAATCACAACTTTGTTTAAATTCAGTTGTGACTCAAACTTTAAAATTAGATTTTAGGTTGACTCTGTTTTTTATTTCCACTTGACTATTTCAATTAATGACAAAAAAATGTATTCAAAATCTCTGAGGTCAGCCTTTAAGAAATTTGAAGGACTTCTTGAACCTTATCCTTATGACCTTTTAGGCTACACTACTTTGTGGATGGTTCTAGAATTATTGTGGGGAAGCTGTTTTCGACTGGTTATCCTTGGACTCTTTGTACCGGGCGTCTCAGAAAAAGAAACTCTCAAAGGCGCCCCTCTATTTCACGAAAAGAAGCGAGGAAACCATACAAATTAATACTCACTTGAAAAGTGCTTCATTAGGGTTTCCGACACGAAAAAATCTTTACAAAAAAAGGAACATATTGACCGAATTGTGGCGATCTGAAATGTGTACCACTTTTTCATTTTATCACAAATTTACTCTCTAAGAACAATACACCTTTCCAAGCACATTCGTCGTTTTTGGTTCTTGTTTCGACTGGACAAGAGCAGTTTGATATGAAATCGGTTAGTTGAAATTATTAGAAATTCAAGATCTGCCTCATTATTTTTATGCGCTGTTCTGCCCCCCCCCCATTTTGCTGCCCTAGACATGAAGATGGATGAGGCTTGCACTCTCTTTTCCATTTAAATAATCGACTTCTAATCATTCTCGTCCATCGGATGGTTGCAAAGGCAGCGGTTATTCTACTGCGAAGTTCTGGCAAGTTTGCTGATGAGTCATTGCCACATACTTCACTCGATAATGTTCCCCTAGGGCGAAATCTAAGCGGAGTCAAATCTGGGGATCTTCGCAACAAATAACTAATGCCTTGCAAGCATCGAACGGACAAGAATGATTAGAAGTGGATTATGAAATGGAAAAGGAGAGAACGCAAGCCTGTATTCGTCTTGGAGGGATGCCAGTTCCAAAGTTCATTGGTGGGGAGGGGGGGGCAGGAGCAGGCCTTAAAGAAGAATGAGACAAGATATTGGAATTTCTAACAATTGAACTAAACTTTAATATCAGAAATGCCTTTGTCGAAAACAAAAAACCATAAATAAAACGAATGAGCTTGGAGAATGTGCATTGTCAAGGGCTACATGAAAAATAAACATCCGTGGAGTAAAATGAAAAACGTTGAACAAATTTGCAATCGGCCATAACTCGGTTCACATGTCTCCTTTTGGACATATTTTTGTGGTTGTCGGCAACCCAATGAATGCACTTTTCAGAGGTGTATTAATTTGTATGGTGTACTCTTTTGTCTTGTCTTGAAATAGAGTGCACTTTGAGGGTTTCCTTTTTTTTTCGACACCCGGTATGATTTCATATTGTTCTACGGCAAATCACCAAACATTAAATTACGAACAAATTTACAGTCTTTAAATAATGATCCCCAAATAACAATTGAAGAGTTATTGACTAGTATTTCTCTGGTGTTTGACCAACCTTCTCCAGATTAGCATAAGCACAGACTTTGATGTTTGCGGACACACTGTGCTATGAATAGGACAGTGGAGTCCCGGTGAATAGCAAGAAATCTAGCGATGTTAAATCATAGGATCCATCGCCAATTAACTGCCAGATTTTGAAAAAGATCCCCAGTGTATCGCATCGTAAGTGCACACCCCTCTTAATTGAGCACTCTTTGGCTGGGTCGTTGAGCGAATTTGCGTTATAGCGCAAGTAGTTTGGCAATTACTGTAAAAGCCAGTCTCGAAGCTGGCAATTGTCGGCTATTCTGCTGCACCCATCAGGACTCAGGAGGAGTAGCCCCTGGTTTCAGCATTATCTGCTAATTCATTCATGTTGATGAGGTCATCTGCAGAACATGCAGTCTCTTTGTGACAAATTGGGTGAGCGACATGTTTCCTTTCCTTTATCACAGAAATTTAGATGTAATTGCCAACTACTTCCGCTGCGCACTGCTTCACCAGAGCAAATAATAAAATCAAAATGAAAACAAGGCCTCTAAGGCATTAGCAACAGAATGCCTTGTGATACCCTACAATATCAATAAAAAAAAGGATTGAACGAGTCCAGAATGGAATCGTCGAAGGCAGCTCGCCAACGACACTGCTAGCCCAAACACGAGTTAACAAGCAGCTTAAGAAGTCCCAAGAGACAGAAAGTTCAAGGAATCTTCACAAATTCTTAATTGAAGAGTAGTGGGGAAGATCCCAAAGTATTATGAGGATTATAGAATAGACGTGATCTAGTTGCAACATCGGGCTCCACAGCTATGAATTTAAAAAACCAGAACAGGGTTGAGGGAAATGCCGAGAAATTCCACACGTTAACGTATGAGTTGCGGAACCTGATCAAAGACTAAATCGCATGCCCACTTGGCTTCACTTCAAGTACCCAGCCGAGAGGTTGATAGAATATTTTCTTCTGACACTGAGGTCATGGTATTGGCATCAGATGCTTGTTGACTGGTATGGATTTCAAGGTAGTAAATGTAGATTTCTGACTCAAAACTGCATTAGCAATGTCCCAGCCATGGAACAAAAAACTTGAGAATCGCGTGTGATGGGCTATAGAGCTCATCCACTGGACAGCAGTTGATAATGTCTGCTTTGATCGAGGGCAGAGGAAAAGTTAGGATATTGTAGCTACTAAAGATGATACCACATTCTTTGAAGACCTTCCACCTCCAGACGGGCATGGATATGAATTGTAAAAGCTCCAAGTGAAAAATCAAAGTTGATTGGATGGACATACTACCAGCACCATCTGTTGTTTTGGGGAGGAATGTTGGTTTTGGGGATAAAATGCCATGCCGACTTGCAATTCAAACCAATGGAACCAAAGTAACTGGACTGAACAAAAAAACTGAAAATGTCAGGGATTTGACCACAGTCCAAAGGAGTGCAAGAATCAACCTATCAATGCAGCTATTTATCCTAAGAACGAGTCAGATCATTCAAATGTTCAAGAAAATTTCACAGATATAAGCGTAGACAATATGATATCTATGACCGTCTTTCTTAGTAGTATTCTTCGCATTTACTTGGGAAGAACAATACATAACTAGATAAAGGACAAAATGAATCTGCTTTCATCAGGTATGTAGTGCATAATGATAAAGGAAAAATGAACTCTGCTGCATCATGTATGTATTGCCTCAGGGGTTTCTCGAGAGTGCAAAAATTGTTGGTAAACACATATGTCAATACGGATTAAATCGCAATCTCATCATAGTGCGCAGTCACACTCCATAGAAACACGTTTTGCACCAATTGGCACTCGCCAGTAGTGCTTAAGGTTGGGCAATAATCGTAGCCACTTTCAAATATATAGGTTTACTTTATTGCACAACATTTTATAAAATAAAAATATTTGAAAATGAGCAACTTGTAAGCAGTTAAGCTGCTTCAAGAAGTGAAGTAGAGATCTATTTAAGAGCTAGTAAACTAGTAAGTTTTTGTAAATTTTTTTAAAGTGGAAAACAACAGGCATTGTTGGTTCATGGTTTGGGTGCCATTTTGGATGCTAGTATGTACTTCTAGATCAGAATAAACCCTTAAAATGTATTATGAGCCACATGTAAGTCATGAATAAGTCTACAGGACTTGATAATTTAAGCCGTACATGTTTATATAGATGTGCTAAAAAAAACTGTGTTTTTGTGCGTGATACATTTTACTTTGGGCACTATAACATTTTTACAGCTATGTTGTAGCGTTGGCCTTTCACAGATGTGCCATATTTTAGGGTCTCCAAAGGGAATAATTACTATGAATAAGATGTTTCATTGATGTAGAAAAAATGCCTCTTATTTTTGATCTCTTTTTGGTAATTTTTAAAAATTCAAAACTCACCATTTATGCTGCATAATTCTTATGTATTACCACATAAAACCACCAATAATTGGTATAATCCTGTTAGAAAATTTTATTGTTTATGTAACACAATCACATCTGAGTGGAGGCGTTCTTCAACATGCATTGTTTTGTCAAGCAGCGGCCATTTGGCCGCCCGCCATCTTGGCTTTAGAGGTTACCGCAAAAAAATTGAATCAGCAAGGCCCATCGCAGCAATACTGAAATTCCACAACATTTATCATAGTTAGGTGATCAAAACTGTCATATAGCATTTTATATGGCATGTAACACACATTTGTCATGTGTTTAGAGAAGAAAGAAATGTGCAAAAATGGGCTTTTTTTGGTGATTAAGGACCCCATTATTCTAGCCCTATAAACTTTTAAGTTAACTAGCTATGATCCTGTGCTTTCCACACAAAATGCATGACTATATTGAGAGCAAATTCCTGGAAGTCATATCCAATTATGAAGAACATTTTATATATGGGGGAGAAAGTATTTAAATTATGTATTTTGTATTTTTCTATTATTATTTTATTAACAAAAAAATATGCCTTTTTGGCCCCAACCCAAACGGTGTTGTATATAACCACGAACCCACAAAGTGATATTATCATGGTAGATAAGTAAAATTATCTAACATGACACCCCATAAACAGGTGATTGTGGGTGATTGAAGGGTACTAGGGAAACATTACATTCAAAATACTGTGGTTAGCCAAAAGGCGGCCATTTTGGCGCCCATCTTTGATTCGAGGTGACCGCAACTAAGTTAATTAGCAAACCCTGTGACTTATTGTGTATTATCATATAAAACAACTACCAAAAAAATCAAGGTGTGCTTCGTTTGTAGTGATCTGGCAAGAGTAACTTGCTTATTTTTGATTTATGGCCCTTCCACTTATATGGTCCTGACGCCTCTGGTCTGACGCACAGACATTTCCGCGGCGCCTTTCAATATAAGATACGCACACTATAGAATTTGAGTTCTATTCTTGGTATGTAAGCATAAAATAGCACATTTTTTTGAAGACGCCTCAATTTTCAAAAAAAATGAGATTTTTACACTGTTGCAGTGGTAAACTGGCTAGTACACTATTACTGTGAATGTTAAGCTCGAAAAATCTCTTTTTGGTTCGCAAACGACGGATTTTGTATAATAAGAACAATTAATATCGGATATCTACGATAAAATTCAACGCTGCCGAAACGGCCTTCCAATACGGAAATAGCCGGAGAAAATGCGCCCATGTACGTATATACGCTCATCCTTAGTTGTTTTATTGGTTCAGGGAAGTTCAAGTTAGAGGTCATTTTCTTGATGGTGGTATATTAATCATGGACGGACATAACTTAGCATTCCGCCTCTGCCGTTAAGTACAATCAGGATGCCAATTATAGATTACAAATGCTTATAAAATTTATGATAAATACGCAATATTTTTAGCATTTCTCGTTCGCAGGTGTAGTTTTCTAGGACAATTACCAACATTAAAATGTGCAAAAAATATCAAAATTTTTTAAATTGAGGGCGCTCTGTCAAAAATGGCTAAGATTGCTTGAAGTTCACTTCTTTTAAATGCCCCCCCCTGTATTAGTATGTTAATAACTGCAGGTGCTATTAATGCATCATTTAATCTCGCAATACGGTGTGCCGCCATCGGTCACCCTTGACAGTCCAATTGAGACCGCAAGGGTCAACATCGCCGTCAAACTTCACTAGAAAGAAAACCTGCATAGTGGTGGGATGATATGTTTAAAAGAGCTCAATGAAAGAGTTGGGTGTGATCGAACGAAAGCAAAGGGTTGGTACTTATATATAAATAGCCGTTTTAGTGTGCCTCGGCACCAGTATATTGACCAAACTAACAATGATCAGTGACGTTTTCCTGTGTAATATTGTAAGCGGGGTCGGGATGTCGGATTTTCAATGATGCATCGGGAAAACATGCCTCTCTGAGGCGATTCGTTGTCAACGGCGCAACGACATCGCGATGCGAGAATTCTGATTGCAATTGGAACGATTCAGGAATGTATGGCCAGTGTTATACATGGCCAAGACGATAATGTTAATACTTGGTCTGCTTGAATGTTACAAGTGCAACAGAAATACACAGTAGCGGGTTAAAGGGTATGAACCATACGTCTTACGGGGGGTATCTACCAAGCCCCCTGGTGAAATTTCTCCGGTGCGCTTAAAACGCCAAAAACTTTCGTAAAAAGCTTTCCGGTGGTGTTTGCCTATCATTTCCGATCATTTTAGCAAAAACAATGTAAAGATGGCAGTTTCAAAGGGGTTAGGGAATGCTGTCAAAGTCGATGGTTGGGGAGGTGTTGTCACCCAAGAATAGTTTATGGTACATTTTTAAAACTTTCTACGCAGATGGTTTTTAAAACTTTATTCCTGCAAATTGTAGAACACATCATCATGATAATATTTGCTTTGCTTAGTGTATCGCCAGCTTTTACCACCCTTTGGACTGTATTCCACGTACTTTTCGTCGTCGTGTACGAGTGTAGACCTATTCATTTGATACGGTCAGATCCAGCCTATATAACAGTATTTGCGAAAAAAAAAATTAAATAAAATAGAATTATAGTACTTTGAATACCATAGTGGCTAAAAATTATTAATTAAGCGAAGATTGAAAGAAACAAAAAAATCATAAGCCACGTGTGGGATTTGAACCTAGGATTGCATAGGTACGGGGCGGCGGAACTTTCCATCCGCTAAGCGGGAGATACGGTTGTTAGATTTGTGAAAATATAATGTTTAAACCTTATCTAATTAAAAACAAAAAAGTAAAAACATTCTAAATTTACCTTTCTTGCGTAGCGAAAAATGATTCGATTGTAAAAATGAACGAATTACTCCAAATGTGTCAAATTTGGTATCAATTTGAAGAGAAAGAAAAGTTCTTTGGGGGAAGTTTCCAGAGCATCCGGATGATTCCGGAGAGCTTAATCAGGTGATCATTTGCCCCCCCCACGATGCTCATCCTCCCCCCCGATGCTTATCGTTACGTAAGGGCATTTAAATAAATAAAATTAAGTAAAATTCACTTTTGGCTCAGATGTACGCTGTTTCGTATTTTTCAGCGTTTCAACCCTTGTCTGAAAACTGCTAAGGCGTTCAATGCGATACAATGTTAAAATGTTGGCGACATCATAATATCTGGGGAGTTTTAGGTCGTTACCTGGTATTTCTCTACGAAAGTATTTTAAGTGTTTCCGCCAAAGCCCTAGTCGTGAGCTACGGCACCTACGGTGGTTCCGGGAAAATTGCGTCTAGTTTTAAATAGGGCCCAAAGGAACAATTTTCTATGCTTGAATATTTTTTGCTTCATTTTAAATAGTTCAAACAGATCGGTACTTAGTATAGTATTGAACTCTGCTGCTTAATTTTAAGCTTTGCATTATAACACGTTAGTGTCAATGAATAAAATATACTACGTGAATAAAAAAAAATTGTGCAAGGATTATTAAAGATGATCTTGACCGTAATGCAATCACTATATAATGATTTGTTGTTGTTTTTATAAAATACCTCCTTACTATCCTTCCAAATGTTGAAAAATGTAAAATCGATTAATGATAAGCCAGATTATGACAAAATTTGTACGAACACACCTTTTTCGCCATTCCTATGAGGATTTACAACAAATTAAACTTGTGTTGGAGAATGTACAATATCATATCATGATGCGTTTGTCAACTTATGCTACATTTTCTTGATTTGGATTTCAACTATCGGATTTCATCTATGAATTTATTTATACCAATGTGCCAACAGATATGACGAATTTCAAAAAAACACCAAATTCACCTGCTGCAGAGCACCGAAAACAAGATATTCCCATTGTTTAGGATATTGCAAAGAGTTTAGTCCCTTTAATTGGCATAACTTGTATCTATACCTGGATTACAGTAGTAGTGTTGAAAGTAGTAGTGTTCTCATTTACACATCAGGATTAACTGGGTGAGATTTTGTGTGAACATTAAATTCTTTTTGAAGATCAATGAAGGAGATTATGGCTATTAATTGATCAATTAAACAAAATAGCATGGGTCATCATTACTTTCATAATGCTATGCCCCGTATATCGTACATTGACGTGTTCTTGCTTAACTGTGTAAATCCCATTGGAATGGAGGAATAAGGGGTGTGCTTACAAAATTGGTCATATCTGGCTTATTTTTTAATCGTTTTCTTTCATTTTTTCAACATTTGGAAGTATATTAGATTTGCTTTATTACAACAATAACAAATCTATGATTCAGTGACTTTATCAAGGTCAAGATCATCTGCAACCGTTGCACAGTTTGTTTTGATTCACGTAGTATATTACTCTTTCCATACCCAACAGGGCAAGTATTAAGTGTATTTCAAAAAGCTTTAAAATTACGAACGTCAAGTCGAGCTTGTAGGGACATCAACTTGGCTTGACTTATGATCCATTAACGGTTGAGTAAAAGATGCGAAACAAAATTTATTTAACGCACACTCACTTGACAAGATACTTTTTTCGTTTTAATGCAAAATAATTATTAACATGTTGTATATGTATGTAATCATAATATTATTTCTGAAGCATTAACGTTCAAGGGCCATGTATCGTATGTATATTACAAAATATAATGACTGTTGTGACAATCGAAATTTGGATTATGCCAGAAGTATATACCAATATTATGAGATTTTTTATTATACTTTAATATGGCTTTCAGAATTTGAAACTGTGCAAAGAGCGATGATACAAAAAATTAAAAATTCTGAGATTTTCGTATACTTTTACATGTAGACATAATAATTTTCAAAGAATAATATCGAACCTCAGTATTGTTGATTATTATGTTTTGAGGAGTCCAAGTGTTGAAAATATTGGATCCGAAACATGATAATCATAAAATTGGATGATCTACGCCGAAAATTTATTGGTCTCGCTATGAGTTTTAAAATATTGGGCTCGACTGCGTCTCGCCCAATATTTTTGCAACTCATAGCTCGACCAATAAATTTGGGCTCAATCGATCCAATTTTATAAGATACAAGGTCTTAAAGGTGCATTTCGTGATTCCAGCACCTTCCATTTTATTCATTGTTCACTAGATATCCTTGAGAAAAGCTTATTCCCAAAATTTGAGTTGATCCCGATCTTGCGATTTTGTATTATAAGCAATTGCTTGTTTCCCACGGTCCCATAGATCGCTGTGCTGTAATTTCTGAAATTACAAAAAATAAAAAAAATTGCGAATTTCTTACAGAAACGACCGAATTTGCACGTAAGATTAGGTACACGTGGATTACTGACGATTTAGATGATATAAAAATCTCAACTTTTTTGGTAAGTCGGGGGGACGAGGTTGTGGATCACGAAATGCCCCTTTAAAGGTCTAAAAGACATTATTTGCTTACCTCTCCCATGTACTCTGAGCTTCTCCTTCAGCAGCACAGACCATAACCATAGTCCAATCCTTTAGTTGCCTTATGGTCTGACGCCTCTGGGTCTGACGCACAGACATTTCCGCCATGCGCTCTTTCAATAAAAGATACGCACACTATAGACATTTGATTTCGTATTACTTTGTATTTAAAGCAATAATAGCACATTTTTTTGAAGAGCGCCTCCAATTTTTCAAAAAAATGAGATTTTTACACGGTTGCATTGGTAACTGGCTAGTAAACTATACCTGTGAATGGTTAAGCTCGAAAATCTCTGTGTCGCAAACGAAGGAATTTTGTAATAAGAACAATTAATATCGGATATCTCCGATAATAATTCAACGACTGCCCGAAACGGCCTTCCAATACGAAATAGCCGGAAAATAGCGCCATGTACGTATCTACGCTCATCCATTAGTTGTTTTATTGGTTCAGGGAAGTCAAGTTAGAGGTCATTTTCTTGAGGTGGTACTATTTCATCATGGACGGACATAAACTTAGCATTTCCAGCTCTGCCGTTAAGTACAATCTTGGATTCCAATTCTAATTACAAAATCGCTTATAAAATTTATGATAAATACGCATTTTTTTGCATTCTCGTTCGCAGGTGTAGTTTCCTAGACAATTACCAACATAACTGTGCAAAAATATCAAATTTTTAAATTGAGGCGCTCTTCAAAAATGTGCTAATATTGCTTTGATAGTTCCACTTCTTTAAATGGCTGTATTAGTATGTTTAATAATGAAGGTGCTCTTAATGCATCATTTTAATTCTCGCAATACGGTGTGCCGCCATCGGTCACCCTTGACAGTCCAATTTGAGACCGCAAGGGTCAACATCGCCGTCCAACTTCCACTAGAAAAGAAACCTGCAAGTGGTGTGATTATTATGTTTAAAAGAGCTCAATGAAAGAGTTTGTGTGATCGAAAGAAAGCAAAGGGTGTACTTATTCTAAATAGCCGTTTTAGTGTGCACTCGCACCATTATATTGACAAACTAAATGATCAGTGACGTTTTCCTGTGTAATATTTGTATTACGCGGGGTCTGGATGTCGACTTTTCTCCATGATGCATCGGGAAAACATCGCCTCTCTGAGGCGATCGTTGTCGGCGCAACGCATCGCGAATTGCGAGAATTCTGATTGCAATTGGAACGACTTCATGGATGTATGGCCAGTGTATACATGTGCAAAGACGATACTGTTAATACTTGGTATGCTGTGAATGTTACAAGTGACATATAACAGAAATACACAGGTAGCGGGTAAAAGGTTATTAACCATCGTCTTACGGGGGGTATACCAGCCCCCTGGTGAACTTTCCTCCGTTGCTCTAAAACGCCAAAAACTTTCGTAAAAAGCTTCCAGGTAGTTGTTTGCCTATCATTTCCGATCATTTTAGCAAACACAATGTAAAGATGGCAGTTTCACAGGGGTTAGGGTATGCTGTCAAAGTCGATGGTTGGGGAGGTGTTTGTCACCCAAGAATATTTTATGGTACATTTTTAAAACTTCTACGCAGAATGGTTTTTAAACTTTATCCTGCAAATTTTGTAGAACACATAATGATGCGTCGGGAAGTGTTCTGCATGTGTTCGGCAGGTGTTCGGGGAACACTTGTAGAACGTGTTCAATTGTAACAGATTTTGAACACCTGCAGAACATGTCTTAGGTATTCTGGATGTGTTCTGTAGATGTTGCAGAACACATACCGAACACCTGCGAAATTTGCAGTGTATGTATATATGTAAAACTAGTCATTTGCCATCATTTAGAGCTGAAAAACCGCATGGAAATCTGACATGCCTGTTTTTCGCCTATTTCCTGTGCATGAAATTGACAATTTTGCCGATTCGCTGACACATACTAGGTATGTTGGTACTTCTCGGGGTACTTCTTTTGGTTATTAATGGAAAGAGGAGGACCCTAGCTATCCACAATTCCGGGGGTGGTAACCTTGGTAAACTCTGCTACAAAATTAAAAAAAAAAGCTTGGTAAGACGAGGGTTAATAGTCCCTTAATGGTGGGTTTATACTTCACCAGTTGACGTCTACCGACGTTAGTCTTTGAACATGCTTTGTGTGCCAGATGCAGAAACGTACGAGTAACGCTAAAAGCATGTGCCAAAGGTTAGCGCGGCCGACGTTTGCCGATGTACTATGAATCCACCATTAAGACCAAGGGCTTACTATTAATTTTAGTGTGTAACATTTGCTTTTCTAATTATGGACAAGCAACTTTTCAGTGAAGTGTCTGAGCAAGCTTATACTTGGCAAGCTAATAGATTGCCGTAAAGCGGCTTTGAAAAAAAAAAAAACGTGCGCTCAATTTGCGCTTCTGCCTGGAGAACTAAGTAGTTAAAATTTTCAAAACAAATATAAATCGTATATATAAATATACTTTCTGATGCTATCCGCTAGGAAAGAGATGATATCTATTGCTCCTCTACCAACCCTGTCTTGTTAGTTCAATTGGCAAGAGCGCCGTGCTCGTAATACGGAGGTTGCTGGTTCGAGTCCGGCCAAGCTCACGTTTTTTTTTTTTTCGACACTTGTGTGCGCTGGCTATCTCCAAGAAAAGATTAATAAATGCTCATCCTTGTCTCTCTGGAAAACTGCGTAGTTAAAATGTTTCACTTATGATGTTATTCGCTCTATACACAGTTTCCCATTTGCGTGGAGACCCTCGAACTAGAGTAGTAATGTGAATGTTATGTGCATTGTTATGGAACACTTCAGTTATTCTACGTTCGAGCTCAACGTGTAAATGAGGACCCGGCAAAGGCGTGAATAGTTTGGCATTAGTTTCTAACCTCTTAATTTTTGGCAGCGTGTGTACGTCTTAACATGAACAGGAATTGAAAGAGTTTGATTATCGAAACCGTTGGGAAAGTAATTGGCTAATTCTTATTGCTAATTCCAAAACAACTGTTCAAACTATGTGAATTGATCTGAAAGTGCCTCCTCTGGCTCGAAAAAAGCGCGGGCCGATAGGAACCAAATTGTGCATTTCATCCTCTTCTTTGGGCATTTCAAACCATTGTCAGCCTAATTTGGGCAAATTAAAGTAAATTGGGCGATTTTTGCGCGCTACGCGCTTCATTTTGTCAAGTTTAGAGTTAAAATTGCAGCAACAAATCACCGGAAGGACTTTCGATTTTTTGCACCTCTCTGGCGGGACGACATGGAAATTTTGCCCCCTCTGAATGACTGCCTCGGTACGCCAATGAACCAACCTGTTTTTTATAAACAAATTTCGTAGTGCCCTAGGTGGGAGGGGGAAAAACCAAGTGAAATCATAATACATTTGAAAATCATTATAAACTGTCTGGTTCCCGCACAATAAAACTGGTACATTTCTTGAAAATGAAAGTATAAAGGTTCCACCCCCAATTTCTTTTCCCCATTAAGGGGGACTATGGGACATTATAGACTTCAGCAAACCCTGAGCTAAAGAGATACAAACCAATCGGCCCGGTTTGCGGGGGTAGCCCTGATATTATATAATGGCCCGCCCCCCCCCCCCCCCCCCCACACAGTGAAAATATTCTAGGTGTTATCACCTCCACGATTCGGTTTTGTTGAGTAACAAAATACCGTCCTCTTTCACAATATAACTAACCAGTTTACATTATAATAAGGTCGGTGACACTAAGTTTCTCCTGAAAACGCGGTAAATGAAGAGACATGAAGTTAAGCAGTAAGTTACAGATTGTTGTGTTCTGCACAAAGTTTTTGGTCAAAGCTTGCCCAGCAACCTTGTTGGGCATGATTTTTGTTCTTCTCGTCCTTTGCGAATAATTATGAAAATACCGGCCAAAGTTAATTGAACATTCCCTATAGAAGCTCAAGATTGACTTATTTTGAATGGGATTAGTATTTGGGGGGGGGGTGTGGCCTTACCTCATGAAAAACATTACTGTCTGTCTAAAACACCTCAATTTTTTTCAACTGCGAGACAATATAATTATAACCTCTGCACTCCCTATGAAAAGGAAGCTGAGTATATCGCATACCGGGCCGATAGTTGAATAGCTTTAGCTCTCATTGTTTTTCTGAAGTCTAGTTGTATCCGTTGGTCACTGATATTGGGTAAATGTAATTTGATGTGAATTTTATTCATTTTCAAGAAAAGTTTTTTATTTTTTTTATTTTTTTTACGTTTTTTATGATTTTTTAATAATTTATTATGAATTTACCTTGCTTTTTCGCTATATAGGGTCACTACGAAACAACAGCTAACATGCATGGCTCATAGTCCTAGTTCCGAATCTAAGTATCGAACACAGCGTGTCCTACCCCCTGTTCAGAGGACCAGTGCAGAAGCACGCCATCACATTAAACGACAAGCTTGTTTAAACATTTTTTTCATATACAAGACAAGAACTGTTGAACACTGTAAAGCGAGCATTGGGCTGGCTGTAGGATGATGAATGTGAAATTTCCCATTTTAGACACTTTCATCGGGGCGCTTTGCTCAGCTATTAAAGCTCCAGGGGGCCGGCCAGATAGAGTCGTTTTTTGCCGTTCCCATAGTTTTGAGCATGCGTAAATCAAAGAAAACTTGACAAATATTCTAAAGTCTAAAATATGTTTAAATCAATATTTTTTCCACTCAAATCAGTTGTAGTTGAAGAATCAACTCCAGTGTCAGTATTTGTTTTTGGTATGAATAACTTACAACGGGATCCCATTTTGATCGAGGCTCGCTTGACCTCATTTTCAATCGCAGGGTCATCGCTATTTAAGCTGCGGACGGCTGTGGGACGATGTACCAGGTCCTATGCAAGGGCCTATGCACCACCGTTGAATGATTCGTTGACTTGCATGTAGCAATCCTCTCATGTCCCGTACTTTAAAAAATGATTTGATGATAGTTTTGCAGCACAATATGCAACCGCCGACTAAAGCAAGGCAATTTAGATCGACCGGCTCCGTACGGGAATTCCCACTGCCACTCACTGATCCATATTTATAAACGCGCCACAGTGACTTCCAACTTTCCGGTCACTGGTTCAGGCTCGTCCAATGATTCGTTCGGCAGTTTTTGAAGCTATAATGAAGCTTGGCCTCCACCGCCTGAAAGCTCATTCGCTCACCAAATTTCAGACATAGCTTCTGAAATTTTCAGAGTACTTAAAGCTGACTCAGGAAAATTTCGAAATATATTGTGGTGAGTGTTAAAAACAAATAGTCATCTAGAACTAAAGATAGCACCCAAAATGCTGAGTCCAAAGTTAGAGATGAATCGATTTTTCTTTTTCATGCAGTAAACTTAGCCTTGTATAACAGTGCCATATGAATAGCATTTATAACAAAAAATTCCGGAGCTTGAATTTTATAACAAGTGTAATTTCTATTAAGGACTCGATTTGAGCTTAGTTATTCACACAGTGATTAGTATATTGAACAACCATTTTTCAGAGATTTCCCGAGACGTGGTTCTGTAAACAAACTTTACTTGCAAATGTAAATTTCTAATACATTAAAATCTCACACAAACCGAAATTTCAGTAAGAACCTTGTAATTCATATAATTCTCATCTCACGATGTGTGTGTTCCCAGGGATCCTAAATAAAGCGGGATAGGTTAGCATCGGTTGGGCTTGGATCAAAGAGTGTGGAGCTACTGCATGAATCTGTAGCTTATCGATTGGCGGTCGTACGCGGCGCGCTGTGGCGCTTACTCATCCCTCTCCGGTCATACTTCATACTGCTAAATTTTTAGTCTAATTAGGTACTTATCGAATTGGTGCGCTATCACTAATCGTATATCAAAATCCGTCTATGGGCATTTGTACATAGTTGGCATAGTGGCACCCGCCTGATATGGCGGACTACTTCATTTTGACCTTATTTTGCCTTTGAGTCATATTTTGGCTGATATGTTTGTCCTACTAAGGACACATGATAAAATATGTTTTCTTTAATTATTGTATTGTGCTACTTGACATACTTTTTGACATACTTGGACAAGTTTTTAATTTTAGACCCCTGTTCAACCCACTCGTAACCCCTGTTTGCAAGAGGCCATCGTTATACATTTTCATCTAAAAAAAAATCTCTACATCTAACGTGGTTTACCGGCAATCGAAAGGGAGACATTGTAATGGATCTCTTTATTAACGAATTAGGAAAGAAGTCGTCCTCCTTTTTTAACGAAGTCCCTGTATCCGCCACAGATGTGTCCTATTTTCAATGTTGTTTGATCTTTTGTCTTTGCTTTGCTTTTTCGTCTAAGAGGCGCTCCGTATTTGCTGACTGACATTTTTTTTCTAAACATAATTGAATTCACAACGGACATGCACAAAATAACATGTTTTGCGTAGAACTGATTTGGGAGTTCACGACTCAAGTGGGAGGGAATAAAGATAGTTTTCGCCCACGTTTTCCAGTTCTACTTACGTTGCTCTCCACATCCAATCAAGATCTAAATAACTTGAACCCAGCAGAACTAAAATAAACCTTTCGTATTGATATATCTACGGGGCGGCTAGACGAAATCAGGTTAGTAAGTAGATTTTGCCTTCAATATTTTCCCGTGGGGTATTTGCCCTTTAATTGGCTTAGTGTAAAAAGCAAAAGTGGCGAAAGCGGAAGTGAAAGAGAAAGCTGGATGAGCGGATGTGTAAAAATATTTTAAAGTTTTTTATGTGTGCGCACCTGCGTTTGTGAGTATTTGTTTACTTTCAACAAGTGTTTGCGTGTTTATGTACGTGCTTTTGCGTTCGTAAGTTTATGGTATTAACGTGTTAAGTGTTTGCAGCTACGCATGTTCTACGGCAAATACGGGTCTTGCGTATCAGCACACTTGCAAACGCAAATTCGCACTGCAAAAACTGGCAAACGAGTGTGCTAGCTACCCGTACGCAAAAACACTTTAAAACGCAAGTGCGAATCCCTTTAACACTTGAGCAATCCCCCTTTAATACATTCTTTTCTTTTTGATTTTTTACACTTCCGTTTCGCTTCCGCTTTCGCCACCTTTTACGCTTTTTGCGTTAAGCCTTTAAGTAGTGTAATAACGTAAAACAATTACCAGCAAACACCAGCAAAGCTGTAGTGGACCACGGCAGCAGACTGGATAAATATTTTCTCTCCAGCTGAGTACAGCTTTAACCCAATGACAATCGCTTTTATTTTAAAATATACATGTCAAGAATGTACAAATTTTGCTAAAAGAAGAAGAAGAAACAAGAAGAAGAAAAGTTGCAGATCTTTCAATCGTGAGTGCTACATAGAGCTGATGTCTTGTTCACCTTTAAAGCATCGATGGGTATGGAAAGACATCTACATGTACAGTTGAGTTAACCCTCGTCTTACCAAGCCTTTTTTGTAATTCGTTATAAAGCTTATGATTTTGATACCAGTGAATAGGTATAGTCATCCTCTTTCCATTGATACCAAAATCAGTCCCAACATACCTAGTATGGCGTCACAATGACGTCATAAAGTCCGCGAGTCGGCAAAATTGGGCAATTTGTAATAGAAATAGAAATAGACAATAGGCGAAAATCCCAATTTGCCGTAAAATGGTAGGAATATCGCATTTGCACATTTTTTACATAAATATAGAGTTTTAGAGCCATACTGTGCATAATATTTTCAGAAATGTACCATAAAATATCCGTAGGTGGCAACCTACCCCCTACCCTTAATGGACTTTGACGGCATACCCTAACCCCGTCGGAGGTGCTACCTTCACATTTTTTTCGCTAAAATGACCAGAAAAGATGAGAGGATGATTACCTACAAGCTTTTTACGAAAGCTTTTGGTATTTTAGTGCACCGGAGCAAAGTTCACTGGGGGGGGGGGGGAACCCCCCAATAATTGACAACAACAAATTCCAAATTTGAAGCTAAATCTTTATCCGAATTTACTTGAAAATTTGTTTTTGGGGGCACAAAGTATTGATTTATTCCGATATAGGACGCAGACAATATTTGTTCCGAAAGTTCTTTGCAACTATTTATCGCCTATAAAAAGTGAAAATGTAGTTTATGGCGAAAAACAATGTGTTTTTTTTTTGTGTGTGTGATGAAGTGTGTTTTTTTTGGGGGGGGGGGGGCGCAGAACAATGTTAACCACAATTGATCTTGTCTTTAGATATACTAAGTTTATCACATCGAAAAACACTGTTTATCCACTGAAACAATTGAAAACTGAAATCAATATTTTGAATAACATAGCTTTTCACAAGAAAAATCGCTCGATGAACATTGTTTTTCTCTATTATTTTTTTTGGGCAAATTTGTGTACATCTAGCGCATCGTAAGCGTGCGCAGTAGTTTTCAACTCTTTGTCAGGTTTACACCCCAACATGTTTGTATATCGGATATTTTAATGGTTTTTTTTAAAAGGTATCATTTAGCCTAGTGAAAATATTTACCCAATGTACGAAAAAAGCCAACTAGAAAATAGTGTATTGTATTCTGTGAATGTCAAGTTACTATAAAAAGTATATATTATTAGTGTGTCCTAACAACCTTGACTTAAAGAGCAGAAAGTTGATCAATAACTAAAGAGACGAAACAAAAATTGAAACAACACGAAGATATATATGGAAAGAAAAATGCCGTACTCCTTGATACAAGTTATTAATTGTTGGTTTTATCCCAAGCATTTGAAAGATTCTTGATAAATACCTGACTTAGGTCATGTTCATTAACAATGAACTACTTTGGTGCCACCAACTTTAACCTCATACTTCGCATTGAACGTCCACTTCATAATGAAATATTTAAGACTAATCATAGGGACAAGCGACAGTAAACTGTGAGTGAGTATGCAGTACGGAACTGTTTAGCGCCTTGATTTGGAAAAAATTAATTTGACAATTTGAAGTGCCGTCGCGACGTCAGTCAGACGTTAAAGGCTGAGGGGGGGCTCAGAGATTTTCAAAAATATATGTTTTGGTGGTAATAAATACAAAATTGTCAACTAGAACTAAAGATTAGTAACCTAAAATGCAAATTCCCAGGGTTGTGATGAATCCGAACTTTTTGATGCAGTAAACAGTTCTGTATAGTATTAGTGCCATAGAACCGTTTGTATAACAAAAATTCCGGCGGATCCAGAATTTTATAACAAGTTGTGATTTTTATATAAGACTTGATTTGAGCTTAGCTTTTTCACACAGGGACTAGTAAATGGGACAAGAATAATGTATATGCCAAAAACACACGATTTGAAAAATTGACGGCGTCCCTCATCTGGAAATCTCTGAGTCCGCCTTTAACATACGTGAGCATATTAACAGAGAAAGAACCTGATACCACTAATGACACTTTTTTCTTATTTTGGAGTGATATACGGTGGTCTTTGTATGTGCTGTAGCACTTTAGAAAGATGCTACAGCAATTTTGTAGGGAGTTGATTAGGAGTAAAAAGGTGATGTTTGGAGTAATACAATTTTGGACGAAAACGTAATTTTTAAGCTATAGATTTCTTATTTGGTGTCTTTAGGGAAAAAAAATTACGGCCATAGTCAAAAGGTGGTCAGCCTTAAATATTGCTGTCTTTCTTCTCGAATAGTTACAAGACAAAAATCAACATTTCAAGTGTACCAGGTATCACATAAATTATTATCATATTGGAATTTTATTGATACCAAAACAAAGCTTATTTTTATAGCTTTAATTTGCTGCAAATATCATTAACATCGATTAGGTATAGACCAAGCTACAGTCTTAAATTTAAGTAGTCGATTTTCCGCTCTGTCCACTGATTTACATTAAAATGAACGCCGTTCATGGAAGCAAATCAATGTGCAGAACTGCAGAAGGAAGTTGTTGTATTTGTTGGGAGAAGAAATAATGTGACAATAAAAAAAACCTGCAGTCACAATTTACTACTAATGCCCTCTATCCCGTTGTATACCTTCATCACTCTTAAGAATCATTTGAAAAATGAAGTGTCTTTATTGAAACACGTTTCAGTTCTGGAAGGGTTGAATAAAACATACCATACGAAGAAACAAACATCGGGGACAATCTTTTCAAGTAGAAAATGCATAAGTATTGTCTTTATTTGTAGACCAAAATATGCCACATATTTTTAAAAAGTATTTTCACATAAATTCTTACCATTATCATTGCCATTAAGATACACCATTAAATCAACCATAAAACATTGGACATATACCACACCCCTGTCATTATTTTGGAAAGTAATTTGCTTCTTTGACCGCAATGCATTTAAATGGGAATCCGCGGACAGCGAGCAAAACTGACTATTTAATTAATGCAAAATACTATATACCTAACCGATGTGAATTATCTTTACAGCAAATTAAAGCTAATAAAATAAGCTTTCCTTTAATATAACATAATAATATGTTGAGATATATATTTTTGAAAGATGTAAAATGGCGACACAATCAGAGTCCAATTTTTTTCTTACTCACCATGTATTTATATTGGTGACAAAGGTGTGAGGAAATCGCAAATACGATTAGTAATTGCAGATCCTAGAATCATATCAATACGGAAAGGGGCCATTCTTCGGTCACATTTGTGATCTAAATGCTGTTTTGCCAACGTAACCAATCTGTTATTACTTTTGGTATAATGAAAAACCTTCAGTCCACACCTAACCAAAAATAATATTTGTACTTTCGCTAGATTGGTTATTTTGTCATGGGGGCAAGCATAGTTCGATCACGTTTGTAACATCACACAAAAAAGTGGTTTTAGAGTTAAAAATTGAGCTGTAAAATCCTGTGATTATTTAAGTACTCACATTCTTATAGTTATTTCAGAAAGAAAACAGTACTTTGTCATTACAACAACGTTGGTTACGTAACAAGCAACTTTTCTTGGTAATTAACGTGTGTGACATTGGTGGTTACCTGTGTAACATCTTCATTAACTTATAACATAAAATTATTGTTCATTGTTAATGTGCACAAAAATGAAGTTGTAATAAAATCTTGTGTATTCCCATATTCTTAACTATTTCAAACACTTTCATTGCAATGTCACCAGTAATACGTCCCTAGAAGAAAATAGTGTGGGTTGGTATGTCAATGAAACAGTTCCCGTAGGATTTGGGCGCTAAAGTTGATTTTCTTGCTGTTTTTCATTCAATAGGGACCAGACAGTCAGAAAATGATGGGGTGCAAATTTTCGGACTGCTGCCCCCTTCCTCAAGTGGGGGAAATGTTACTACAGGGAAAATTTTAAAATCGAGTCAAATTGTGTTTTAATGTACATTGACATGTTCGTCTCCTTATAAGGATTAGAAAAAGTATATATTTGCCTAGGTTCCGACCTTTAGTTAAAGCGATATAGCCCCATAATGATAAATTTACCCAATGCTCAGATTTTGTTGAAACTGGCGATAAGTTGTTTGTATTGTCTCACAGGATCCAAACAAAAAATGTATGATTTTACAGTTGTGTTTGTGACATTTGGTGGCTAATTACATAGCAAAATGTCGTCAAGGGTCTACAAAACATGGTCTATGGGGGTCACCCGAACTTTCGCTGGATGTCGCAATGGTGAAATCAAAAGATCAATTAAATGCATTTTCTGTTTCAATATGACACGAGGAATCATTTGACACCACTTTCAAACAAACATGAGCATTTACTCCAGGGACTTGAACAATGATGCGGGCTATTAGCGCTTTTAAACTAAAGGTTGGTGGAAACTAGGCAAATATCTATTACTTTTTCTAATCCTTAGACGAGACAAAAGCGTTAGTTGTACCATTAAACACATTTGACTTAATTTTAAATTTTTCCTGTACTAACATTTCCCCCTTGAAGAAGGGGAAACAGTCAGGAATTTTGCCACCCCATATTTTCTGAACAAGTTAAGTACTATGAAACCCAAACAGACCAACAAAATCAATTTTAGCAGAAATCATCGGGAATGTACAACACCAACCCACAATAAAATGACTAGGCAACATGACGATCACTGAAAAAAGGAAGGTAGCGATATGTAGTACCGTAAGCATGGTAAGATATGTAGTTCGGTACCTATATATTTTCTGTTTTCTAGCATTTGCATTCGGATAAATACAAACTCACAAGCTGTTCAATAGTACCTCATATTAACTAGGTCAATTCCTATCCTCTATGGAATTGTTTAAGATTACATGTTGATATCCAAGTATGTTTCCAGAAATCCAGAATAAAGGCAGAAACCTGAGAGGCTTTATTTGGTGGCGATCAATGCTGGTTTCCTACCATCATGATTAGAGCGTATCGATTGCATTTTCTGACTGCTCACTTGCAGTAGAAATGCCTTAGACTGCTCACAGCTCATAGCCCATACAATACGCCTTTTCTATCTAAAATATTAATTATAAAAAATTAACATATTACAATACAGCACATAACATTCCATTTCAGGTCATTATTATAACTTTAGGGCATTATTTCCGCAGAGTTAAGACAATCAATCTAGAAAACGCTAGGTTTTGGTTAACACATGGGGTTTAACCTTTACTTGCCCTGAGATAGAATGTGGTGGTTTCTTCCTGGTACCCTAAAGCAATTTTTAGTGGAGTAAAAATAGCGGAAATTGGCTCAACATGGCTATAATGGATTAACTGTCGCACAAAAATGTTAAAATCTGATATTTTTACCCGATTCGCTGTTGTATCATGATGCAAACTCAGATAGGTATTACCTCATTAACGGTGCTTGTTCCAATCGTCTTTGGGACTCCCTTGATTTACCCGGAAGTAGTATCAATTTTTATATCAGATGAAAGGCCGTATTTTTCTCGTTGTCGTCCTGAAATTTCAGCTTTCAAATCCATTCTATATATAGATTTATCCTTCATTTTAAAGCTATTCCTGCAAATTTAAAGTTCAAATACTTTAACTCTTTTGGGCGAATTACATGATAATGTCTTTAAAGAATTTTGATGTTACCAAATCAAATATTGTCCCAAGGGGTCCGTTTGGCGGCCATCCTAGATCGAAAAGAGATCATGTGAAAAAAGTTAATGAACTTTAGATTTGTAATTAATTTTACAGGGAGCCAAACATTCAAAGCATTCTTCACGTAATTGGTGTTAAGTTGTTGGTATGAGCATGAGCAATCCAGGAAAGTATAGTTTGCACTATATACAGTAGAATGTTTAGTTAGGGGGTAAAATTCGGTGTGAAGTTAAGTTACCTCTTGTCAAATTATGTATGGAAATAGACACAAGTCTCTTTCCAAAAACGGAAGATTATAAATCGTGGAAACTGTACATTTCCTAATTGAACATTTTATAAACCATATTTCAACTCATAGTCACTTGTCGTCTGACCACTACGCTGTCAAGTGTTTATCACATTCAACCTACCTGAAACAAGATTTAAAAGTATGCAGACTCGGAAAATTCGCGACATCTCTCGCTCTGATATACGATCTTAACTTCTGCCATTACCTTCAGGGACTCTTGAACATGATCCACTCGTCAATTAATCTGTAGTTCTCCGGAGCTCCTGACGACGAGAGGAATTCCATGAGATAGCATGTGCGCATGCGCCAATCAGTGCATGAAAAGCAAGCGCCATATTTAGACGTAATAGTCGATGTTCGTAGTTGAAATCGAACGAAAAGTGACAAAAATCAGTAGAAATATTGACGATAAGTCTCGGGCCGCGATGTTCGAACAGTCATCAAACAATATTCCGAATAAAAATCGCCCCGCTGGGGACGATGAACGTCAACAAAAGCCGTCGAAGACGGCCAGTACCTCTGCGACGAAGTTGCAGAATTCGACTCCCGCGGAGGGAAAAAATGTCTCAACCACGGCAAAACCGTGCAGCAGTCGTAAGGAAAATACCAAAGACAAAACCCCATCCGACGGAGGGGTGAAGAAAAAACCGACGAAAAAGCCGTCCGCAGGATTGGCACAAATATGTAAGGACCGCAAGAGGCAGTTCGTGGAACATGCCGATGCCGGCGATAGAGCCGACCATAACAAAACACAGAATCTCATAAGGCGGGAGATGACCAGACTAGCGGGAAAAAGGTGTACATTTCTCAAAAAGAACTCTCAAAAATGATGTCCACTATGAAAGAACTTACAGAAAAAGTGAATTTTCTGGAACAGGAACAGGAAGCAAATTACCACAGTCATCCGAGGGATGATTATTCAGATTACTGGGATGATCATGATGAGAACCAGGATTTTTCTGGCAATGAGGAATATGCATCTGAGGATGCTGAGAGTGGGATGCAGACTTCCGATGGCCCAAGCAATCCCAAAAAACCAAAGAGGTCTAAATCCCAGAACCATCCTGATAATAAAGTGAACACATCAGATGACAGTAAGCCTAAGCCGAGCTCAGCTTCCGCAAACTCAGAATTACAGGATGATGATGATTCTTCTGGCGTTTCTGCCCCTCCCAGTGTGTTTAAAGATAGAAAAGAAAATATCACACAGAATACCGAGATTGTCGGTGAAGAAATAGATCCTGACCTGGCTGAGCTGGTCAATACTGTGTTCCGCAGCGGACTTTCATATGATCGGGCAAAAGAACTAGCCAAGTCCATGAGCAGACCCAGCAATTGCAAGAATGTGACTAGTGTGAGAGTCAACACTCTAATCTGGAACCTTCTAAAGCCCCAACTCGCACATTTGATGAGAAACTCCAAGTATTGCAGACTGCAATGGCCAAGGCTGGGGGTGCCTTTTCAGAGGTTCTTCATTTGATAAACGCACAGAAATCTGCAAATGTGGATAAAGCCCTTCAGACTGGGATAGATGGACTTGAAATACTAGGGCACGCATACCACTCACTCTGCTTGCGACGCAGGGAACTGCTTAAACCAGATGTGGACTGGCGTTACGCTAACTTATGTTCCACAGACGTGGATCACACAGATCTCCTATTTGGAGATGACGTACAGGAAACTATCAAGCGTATTGGGGACGATAATAAGACTGCAAACACCCTACGCAAGCACAAGTTCCAAGGCAAATTCCCCAGGAAGTCTTTCAGAGACTTTGGTCGTGGAAAGGGCGGAATGCGTGGCAGTAGACGCCCAAGCTACGGTGAGCGTCCACGAGGCCGGGGTGCCGGCACGGGAGCTAGGCGCCGCAGGAACTATGACCACCAGAAACCATACCAAGGTAAGGTAAGCCAGAAAATGATTCTGCCATCAAATGTCGCAAAAGAAATCTGCTTTTGAAGCAGGTACAATAAAACAATTCTATAGGAATTGGAAAGAAATTACCAGCGACAAAGAAATTTTACAAACAGTATCTGGCTGTACAATAGAATTTGAAAATAATTTGCCACCTTCCCAGGAACTGGACACACAGTACAAGTGTCATTTTAATCAAGAACAGAGTAGTACCATAGACTTGGAAATAGAAAAACTATTGCATAAGAAAGTGCTTGAAGAAGTAAACCATGAAGCTGGTGAATTTCTTTCCAATATCTTCCTTAGAAAGAAGAAAAATGGAACCTACCGGTTGATTTTAAATTTAAAACATTTCAATGAAAATGTCCAGCATCATCATTTCAAGATGGAATCTTTCGATACTGCTGTAAAACTTATTACCCCAGGCTGTTTCATGGCTACCATAGACATAAAGGATGCTTACTACTCTGTACCTGTGGACTATGATTATAGAAAATACCTCAGATTTGAATGGAAAAATCAATTATACCAATTTACATGCCTTCCAAATGGCCTTTCATGTGCTCCGAGAAAATACACCAAGTTGATGAAGCCGGTGTACTCGCTCCTAAGAACTCAAGGACACCACATTACAGGGTACATTGATGATGTCCTCTTGGTAGCGAACACAGTTCACGAGCTAAAGGAAACTGTTAAAGCTACCGTAGAAACACTCACCAGATTAGGTTTTGTTATTAATACTGAAAAATCAGTAATGGAGCCACAGACTTGCATCACTTACTTGGGGTTCGTGATAAATTCAAACACCATGCAAGTATCCCTGCCAGGTGAAAAAGTGCAGTACATAATTCAGGAATGTACAGCAATGTCGCATAAAACAATAGAAAAAATACGCAACGTAGCCAAAATTACGGGTACTATTGTAGCAACATTCCCAGCAGTTGATCTAGGACCATTGCATTACAGAACACTAGAAAGGGAAAAAACACAGGCTGTAGCTCAGAATAATGGCAATTATGATGCAAATATGCTAGTTACAGACCAAATGAAAACAGAATTGTTGTGGTGGGCTCAGAAACTACCAGAACAATTCAGATGCATTATCAAAGAAAATCCCAACGTAACTGTAACAACAGATGCATCCCTCAAAGGATGGGGGGCACATTGCGGGCCTGAGCAAACAGGAGGCCGCTGGAACCAAGAGGAACAAAGGAAACACATAGAACTATTTAGAATTGTGAAGACATGGCAATACAAGCTTTTGCAGATCAAATCTTGGGTAAACACGTACGCTTCTAATGGATAATACTAAGCCAGATCATACATAAAAACATGGGTGGGAAAGCAGGCAAAATTAATATGAACTTGCCCATGTTATTCTGGGAATGGGCCAATAATAAAGGAATAGGTGTTCAGCAGCCACATACAGGGAATTAATAATGTTATAGCTGACCATGAAAGCAGAATTTGTGATAGATCAGAATGGTCCCTGAGCTTAAATGTTTTCAATGACATCGTATCAGAGAATTTGGCCCTGGGAAATTGGACCTATTTGCTCCAGAATAAATGCAAAAGTAGTAGGTACGCGTCCTGGCACAGGGACCTGCATGCTGAATATATGAGCTTTTTCAAGGTCGTGGTATAACCCACATGTTTATGTGTTCCCCCGCTTCGCATGATCGCCAGGTGCCTTCAAAAGATCAATCAGGAAAAGGTGACAGCAGTTGCAGTGGTACCTCTTTGGACAACACACCATGGTTACCATGTCCTAAGAGTTCTTATCAAGGCAACCACTTCTTCCGGGTCAGACAAATACTCACAATACCGGGGACAGACAAAAAACACCCGCTAAGAAAGAGACTGAAAATGATAGCCGGGAAGCTATCGGGATCCTCAAAAACAAAGGAAAGTTCCTACGCGAAACTATCAACATCCTCTTTCGGGCTGAAAACCGCACGCACAAGCAGTACAGCGTGTACATTAAAAATGGTATAAATTTTGCCTATCGGGGGGAAATTGATTGCGTGCAGGCAAATATCAAGTTTGGCTAGAATTTTGACCGAGTTTTTGATGAGTGAGATTAAGTTACAGTGCGATAAATAGTGCAAGATGTGCACTTTCTCAAGTATTATGTGGAAAAAGGAACCACGTACAGTGGGCGCACATACCTGGGTAACAAGGTTTCTACGAGGCGTGTTTAATCTACGCCCACCAGTCCCACGCTATACAGATACCTGGGATGTGAGCAAACTGCTCAGAAAAATTAGGTCCTGTCCACTGTAGAACCATTATCATGAAAAGATTTGAATCTTAAGACATAGCCTTAAGGCAGCCATTGGGTCAGCGCTCGAGCACAAACCCTGCACTATTTAGGACCATTAATAACCTGGAAACAAAAAATGGGAATACTATTTCACATTAGCAAAAGTGACTTGAAACAAAGCAGACCAGGTTTCACTTCTTGCTCCTATTAGATTGAGTGCATGCATACCCAGTAGACAAGGGATGTGCGTGTATGTTGCACTTTCAGGAGTACTTGAACGAACAAAAACTATGAGGGGTCAGGAAAAACCCAGTTGTTTGTGAGTTAGACAAAGCCACAACAACAGGTGACCACCGCAACCATTGGCAGGTGGATAAGAACTATCATGGCCAGGTCAGGAATAGACGTCAACATCTACAAACCACATAGTTTACGTGTGCATACCTCGTCCAAAGCAATGGCAGTATGGGGTTCCAGTAGGAATGGACATGCTCAAAACAGTTGGTTGGTCACACTCGCAAACATTCGCCAAGTACTACAAAAAATCCCATCCGCAATGAACCCAAATTCAGTGATAAAATCTAGGAGGGGGAGAATATTTGGCTACTTAATATGGACAATTGTCTGGCCTAAACAGCATACAGTCACTAACATATTATTGTATTTTTGTTTATGGACAGACAAAGTTATGCAGGAATTAACAAAGTTTGCTCATGTGCCAAAGTACCCTTGCAGTATACAAGTATTAGTTCTACATGCAAGTAAACCACGCAGCTGAAAGAGTGTTTTCTCTTGTGTCTTCCTGGCAAGTAGCAGGTGGACCAAACTGTTAAATTTGTCCCCCCCCCCCCCAAAATTTATTATAGAGAAAAGCACTATTAGTAGGTGCTTAAAGTTTTCTTCATGAACACTTGGTCAAACACCAGAAGCATACAAGACACTTTACTCAAACAGCTTAAACTGCTGTGCAGTTGTGAGTTGGTAGTAGTAGGATGTGGTGCTAGCTGGTAAGAATAAATGGGAGAATTAAAGTATGTTTAAATTTTGTTGTGTTTGAAATATACAGGACTGTATGTACATGCAATAGTTAGTTATGCTATGGTTATGATATAGAAGGCGTGGGCTGGATCCAGTGGATTCGAAATATCATGGAAATTCACTCGTCGCCAGGAGCACCGGAGAATAGGAAAGTTGAACGAAACTTACCTGTAAGTTGAAGTTCGGCTGAGATTCTCCGGTGCTCCTGGCTGACGATCGAGGGAAAATTGCAGCCCACATCCCTACCTATGCAAGTACAGCATAGCATAATGAGAGGGCATATACTTGGGGCTGGCTCCAGCCCACGCTTTGTCAAACAGCTGATTGGGCATGCGCCACCTGCCTATCTCAGGGCAAATGTCTCGATCGTCAGCGGCACCCCCCGGTCCCCCGGAGCACCGGAGAATCTAGCCGACTTAACTTACCGGTAAGTTTCGTTCAACTTACTATTAAGAATTCCAAATATGCCAAAACTAGGGTTTGAAAAAATGAGGGCGCTTCTTTGGGAAATGTCCAATGTCTCTTAAAATAAAATCTCAATTTTTTAGCAGATGCTAAACAGGAAAAGATTCATTGAAGATGAAAGGAAGGTGTATAAGAGGGGGGGGGGGGGGGGGGCTGTGAGATCTGGATGCTGTGTGGGAGTGAGACATAATGTCTGACCAAAAGGTATCATGGGATTTGAGGACAGAGAGAGAGCGAGAGCCAAGGTGATGTGAAGTTGATGGATCGGAAGGAGGCATGATGCTATGTTTGGTTTGGAAGAAGTGGTGATGCATATGGTGTACCTAATATGGCACATGCTGAGGAGGGATTGATGAGCATAAGAAGGGCCCTGAGTTTTGGTTGAGCGGTTTGAGGAGGAGGAATAAAATAAGAGAGGCATGGAAGAGAGTAAGTGGAGGAAGGAGAGAAGGAGGGTTTGGTGAGGAGAAGGATGCACTGAATCGGCAAAGGTGGAGGGAGGGGGTAAGGGTAGATTTGCTGCAGGTGTGAGGTAAATCCGGGACCACCGCCATTCACAGGGGTCCAAATCAGAAGTGTTTAGGAAAAATAGATATATAGTGAAAGATGTCACAATTGGTGCATTGTATTCATGCAGCTTTAATATGCTTCATTTCTTCGTTAGATGATTATAACTGTTCATGTATAAAGAATTTGCTGGGCCCTATATGGTTGCTTGATGTCACTCCCAATGCTTAAGGAGGACCAGTACTTAAATAATTGCCCCATTGAATGTGTTACATAAAAATTGCGTAAGAAACTCCCTTTCCCACCAGAATAAAAATGATTCCACAGGACAACCCAAAATGTAAGAAATCGGCCTTGTTTTTTCACTGGAATTTAAAAATACCAGTCCACCAAACTTAGAGTGCTTTGATACTGTGCACCTTAGAACACGACACAAATCATAATTTTCATATTTCTTCTGTATTTCAGAAATGTTCGACATTTCCAAGAAAAAGTGTGAAATTATACATTCCAATATATTGCTTAGTTGTGTTATAAATCCAGTTTTCCGCAATGTGCTCCATACCGAATTTGTATTAAATTGCTCTTCCTCATAGCTTGTTCACTGCTGATGGAAAAAATATTTGATCTCAGATGGTAACAGCCATATTGATCTTTGGTAGGCCTACACCGGATCCCAACTTCATGATTAGACAATTCCCCCCACAGACACATACACACGCCCTCTCACAATCTTTATGTCTCGCAACTTATGTGGCAATTTTCTCCTCATTTGGCACTTTGCCCACAAGCATACCCTATTTTCTAATGCAAACTTTTATCTCCAAAAATTGAAAATAACCATGTTTCACTCGAAAACCATGTCATGGGTAGTCTATGCATGTACATGTTCGAAGGGGGCATGGTACCAAATAATTAATTTCCCCATTGAAATGTACATACAAATGTGCTTAATAAAACTCTTTTCTACCAAACATAAAACCGTTTTTGAATATTTCCAATGCGTGAATCACATGATCAGACATGAAACTTGCATATAAGCTTCAATTCATCTTACACATTGTGGTTAACTTTTACGATACAAGCAGGTGAACAGCGTCACCGCTATTTTCGACAAGGGTATTCTTTCTAGGACGTATTTTATTACATAATTGAAAGTCACTATTTTCCTACTATAAGAGTAATGTGCTTGCTATGTGCTCTTATTGTAATGATAACATGCTATCCTCACAGAAAACTGATTCCCGCTATACACCAAAATGTCTTAAGGCCTTATTTTTTAAAGAGAAATAACTACCATTACACCAAACATGGAGGCCCGTATTCTCAAACGATGTTTAACGCTAATCACTGGTTAAATCGCAATTTAAACGGCCGCTGAAATAAAAGCAATTCTCAAAGCATGGTTAACTTTAAACGCTGTTTAAATTTTAGCCGAACATCGTTAAACATGCCTAAAATGTTGTTAAAATTAGACTTGGTCCGGGGGTAGTTTAAGGCGTGTTTAACTTCACGTTTTCATCAAATGCCTGATATTTTCAGCTCTATGTGATACTCGTGGTTAGACCAGGTACCTCCTTTATTTCTCTATCTTTTTTTCCGAGTCCTCAGTTGATTTCTTCTCGTCCATTTTTCCTTTGCTTCTATTTTCATGCTCGTGTTTATCTGTTATAGTATTGAATGATAGCAAGTGCGGCACAACGACATAAAACAGTTATAAATAGGCCCGGGGTTTTGTCTCCGTCATTCAACAAATTCTAAAGCTCTTGCGTAACGCGACATTCTTGAAATTTACCCGTGGGCTTCCTGCATTGCATTTACAACTACGGAAGGCATTGTCTGTCATATAAATATTGTTCACGCACACGTAATGATATAGGCGAAGATTAGTTACAGTTCGGTGGATGATATTTACGGCGTTAAAATACTGTGGTTAGCTAAACGACTTGTTAAAATATTTAACCTGCGGTTTTTTAAACAGTGCGTTTAGCTAACCACAGTTTAGGCCTAACCACCGTTTATTTTAAACATCGTTTGAGAATACGACCCGGAGTGATTTGGTACTGTGCTGCCTTTAAAATTGGCTAGACTAGTGGTTTATAAAATGTTTGAAATGCTGTTTCTTGGTGGTGTGCAATATACAGTTTTGCTGATGATAGAAACATCAGCCGTTTAGATCACTTGTGGTTAGTCTCACAGAGTGGGTCTTTGTGTAGAGCATCATCTAACAATTAGAAATGTAGGGCCATATTCTCGAATGATGTTTAAAGGTCCATGGCCCGATCGCTAATAGCCTCGTCCCCAGGCACCCCAGATTTTACCGGAAGTGGTCCAAATTTTGGTATCAGAAGAAAGCTACTATTTTTCTCATTTACCTTGTGAAATCTAAGGGCTAAATGATGTTTGGTTTGGATGTTATGAGCAAAAATGTGCCCCTTTTTGGTCGACCAATATTAATTTTACACAGTACTCTATGGGGATTGCAAAATCACGTTTTAGCTCTCACATCAAAACGGGTTGAAATATCGGCGCGAAAACTTTACAGATGGGGTTTTGGGGTGAAGGCCATTCTATCAAGATGAAAAACTTGTAGACTTAAATCGGGCCATCCCCCTTTAAAATAATGGTGGTTATGCCTAAACTGTGGTTAGCTAAATGCACAGTTTAAAAAAACGCAGGTTAAATATTTTAACAGGTCGTTTAGCTAACCACAATATTTAAACACTGTAAATGTGATGATATGTCTGTAGGAATTCTCCTAAGTTATTTTTGCAACTGAAAAAATGACAGAAAATGAAGAAAAACGCTTGGTTCAAAGATATGAATCTCCATTCATTCGTGTTGTATTATAGTAAGTGTCCATAAGAACAGGAATGACTAAAATATTGTCCTTATTAGATGACTTTTAATCGTGTTCACTTTGATGGTATGTTAGGATACCATACTTGTTATTATACAGACATGCAAAAATCTGATTTTTTTATATTTTTCTTGTTTAATTTAGCAAATTACTGATAGTGCTGCATTTAAATGAGATACTCCGTTTTCATGTGCAATTTGACTCTTTTTTTTAATTAATAATAACTTTATCCTTTATTGGAGGGCAATATGTGGTCCAGTGGGATTGGCACTCACCCCACTCCAAAGGTTGTGGGTCCGAGTCCCGCTGGTGGCAAAAATGTTGTGCCCTTGAGAAGGTGTTTTTACCTCACTTACTTCTCTCCCACCCAGTCTATAATGGGTACCAGCATTTATTCAATCAATCAATCAATCAAATTTATTTTGTATACTTCAACATCACAGAAAGTGTAGAAGAATAACAATAAGCTAGCCAAAGCCAAATTAAAAGATAATATAAAAGTTAGAGAAATAAATGCAATATAGAGTAAATATCCCATTATGGGAAAAGTAATTTACAAAACAAAGCAAAATTTAGCAAGCAAGGCATAATGGTAAATGAAAGTGCAGCTGAGAATGCTGGGAAGGTAAACGACTCATGTGCGGGCGGAGTAGGGACCCCCCCCCCCCCCACAGCAAGGAGTATTATGGAGGAGTCGGGCCCAAAATCTAAGGAAAGAGATGGGCCCTCCGCGCTTGAGCTTGCTCGGCAACGACACTTACCTTTATCTGTTCCAGGGTTAACCAGTGAAGTGTGTTATAATTCAACAAGAAATATTTGACCATGTTGAAGAAGTAATTGAGGTTTGCAAATTAGAGTAACGAAGTTGCAAAGTATGAAATAATACAACATCAGTTTTCTGCTTCCACAAAACAGTAAAGATTTGTACTCAAACTCTAGACATATTTTCCTGACCTACAAATAAAAAAGTTATGGGGATACATGGAGTTAATGTTAAATATATGTGGATAAAAAGAAAACATAAAAAACACTTTCTTCCTCTATCCTGTTTTTCACTATTCTTCCCTCCCTCCTGTAACTGAAATTGACTCCTTTATTCCACCCACAACTATGCACTGCATTCCAATTAAGTGGCCGATTTACACTTTACATAGGCCTGCTTGCTATCTACTGTAGAAAGACTCGTAGTTATAAAATGTGCTGCAAATACAAAGTTGGCTAATTGTATGATTATCGTATGGAATTTGATGGGCATCTTGATAGTGGTTGCATAAATTAGAGAGCAAACGATATAGTTCAACTTTTTTATGCTAAAAATACTTTCACTCAATGTGATTAAAAAAGGAACACCCTTTTCAATGAGTAAAATCTCTAGCCAAAATGAGTAACGCTAGGGTGAAATCACTCCACTTTCTAAGATTTATTGAACTTTGCTATTCAATAAGAGTGCTGGAACACTAGGGATTGTAAAATTAAATTGCCCCACAACCCTCCCCCATGCCAACATGATCAGGTACATATAACCTATTGGACCCCAATTTGATTGTTCAAGGAGGAATATAGCTTCACGGAGGGTTAAAGTGTATGTAACATTCGTTGGACCAACTGCCAAAATGCGAGTCTAATAAGGTGATGAAAACAAAGAGCAAAAATTGAGCATGATCCGATCTTATTTTTCTTAAGATGTAGGTCTTAATAGTCGGGATTTGTTTTTAATCATATTAATCTTAGATAATTAGTGATGCCTTGTACATCAAAGTACTTTTATGGCCCCAAACGAGTTTTAAATAAAGACAAACACACATTATGTGTGCCTTTGCAATATAGGTGATGGAGAGGACATTTTTTTTTCAACTGTTAACACTTGCCATAATAGGGGGTGCCTTGGACCAAGGATTTTATTTTTCGCGAATCCTGTTTTAACACAACAATGTTTTGTGACGCATTGTTTTGATAATTGCCTTTCAGTTTTTTTTTTTTGTAATCATCTTTTGAAGAAAATATTGAATCTATGCTTGTTTCCAAGAAAAATAGAATAAATAAAATAGTAAAAAATACTAAATCCTAAAATGATCAAATCCCTACTTGTTGTTTTGCATAATCCATTTTGGTTCATTCTTAACTCAAAAAAATTCAATTAGTTAAAATTTTAGTGCACCAGGTGCAAGCAGAAGCAAAAACCATTGGCCTCTTTTGCGTGCATAAAAATCAATGGTTTTTCAGAACCAATCGAATATTTTTTTTCCAATTTTTTTTCAGTAATATGTCTTTGGGTAGTTATTACCATGTGCTGCATTTCATGCGAAAAAAAAAAATCCTATGGGAAAGTTGTTTTTTGTCCAAATGGAACCCCTTATGAACTAACGGGAGTGAAAAGACCTTAGTGTTAAGTGTGACAGGTTGCCTCTAATGGAATAAAGGACAACACATCATGCACTTTATTTGGTAATATTACTTTATTTGTAATATTACAAAGTAGGGTGAGGATTGTCTCTAAGAACTTTTAAATGTTATAGCTTGTCAGAATTTTCAGGTTCCCAAAACATTTTTGTAATATTTCCAAATAGTGTCAAAATGGTCAGTTTGACAGACTTCAGTCTTAAAAAACTCTGTTATATCACCCTCAAAATTTTGATTAGGATTATTTCGCATTTAGTTGAGAAAAAGATTTCTCATGGGAAAAAGTACTTGTTTATGTTGGAAAAGGAATAGGGAATTTTTTTTTTTCCCCTAGAGTGGTTTGTGCAAAATATGCACTGTTAGATAGATTCCACAATAAGGGAAATGGGGGAATTCCCTAGATGTAAAACTAGTATGAGTCAACTTGTTTATGCTTTAACAGATCAAAACATTTGCATGATCTGGGAATTCCCCCAGAAAGTTATATATGGGGAAGGATGTAATTCAGATGATATAATGTATGTGAATTCCAATGCGTAGCTAGGCAAGGGTAGTTTATGAATGGATGCTGTGCGTAATGTCTATTGTAAGACTTGGAAACTTTGTGAAGTCAATTAAGGGAGATTTGGTAAGGACTCGTCTGCAGCATCCACTAGAAATAAGTAGCTAGAGTCATAGATAGTTTTACTCTGCATTGAGGAGCGAACTGTGCCAGGATTTATAATTCCATGTGAGCCGAGTCGCTGTAATTATTCTACTATGTCTTGAGCCAAAAGTGCTGGAATCCAAAATAGGATTTCCAACTTGGGCAGATAGAACGTGGTGATTATCTTGGGGCACGATATACTGTGGAATATTAGTGTCGTCGAGGGACTTTTTTCCTTGTGTCTTGAACTGCTGGACAAAAGTTATATTCAGGAATGAGAAGATTCTCAGTATTGATTTCCCATGGAATATATTACTTGAAGATTTTCAAGAGTGACTTGCATACGGTCATTTTCCGTCACATTTTATACTTACCTCATGGAGTACTTCTTGGCTATTTCCCCGTATCAACAGTTATCCCACCCGGATAAAGTTTTGAGCCGTCCACCCCCCACGGCGGCCAGCGGCCATGTTACAACTTTAACCCCAGTTAAATTTCCGGGTGAATCGCGGAAAACACTCTGCGATTTTCGTATTATAAAACGAGACGAACTTAAACGTTTTTTTAGTGAAAGTAATATCGAATTTGGAGTGAAGAAGAATCAGCAGACTTAAACTCCTGAGGAGACGCTTATCGTGGTTTAAATGTTGTAAACCCGAAATTTCGCCAGTATTATTCTCGGTAAGGGAGTCAGTAGGGATGCAAATTCTCACCCTTGGTAAGTTGGTTTCCAATTGTGTATGTATCTAACCTGACCCTGTGGATCGCTTCGGGCGACAGTCATCAGGTATATAGGCTTTTATCATTGTATTGTTGATCCTTGAGTGCTCGGGGCACGGGACAATATATGTTTGGATTCTGACGACTGACTATCTTTTAGGAAGCAAAGTGCAGTCAGAAATTTCAATTATATTAGTGATACTACATGTACTAAGAAATATAGTTTTTTGTGCTAGTTAATGAACTTCTATATGTGTGATGGACTATAGTTTAGCTAAGGTTGTAATCACATTATATAGCTAAGGTTGTTACATCACATAATTCTAACTGTATAGCCTAGGGTTTCTAGTTATGGATAAAAAGACGAAATCCATCAAAAAAACCTGATCCTACCCCTCCTAGTGGGGGGGAAGAGTAAACCATCAAGTAAACCTAAAATCAAACATGGACTCCAAAAAAACTGAAAACAAAAGGATAAAGGAAAATCAGAGACCCAAAATAGTACTAACGTAAGCACACAAGTAGCGGATTCAAGTACAAAATGACACAATTCGGGCCTACCTGTGTTGATCAAACCAGGAATCGAACCGGCCGGAGATTAATGATATGGCCCCCTGTTAAGGCCCTAGTTGAAGAAAAAACAAAAAAATTATGGGCCAACATGGATCAATCTTTCGAGAGGAATTTGCTCAGTTGTCTCATCCAGCCACTCATGTTCAACCAAAAGGGGTAAATGATGAAGAACATATGGGTAAAAGATCAGGTAAATTTGATTACAGGAACAAGACTAGAAAATCAAGCCCATAAGGTAACCAAATGTCTCGGGTCGTGGGTTCAATTGAATTACACCAAACTATGAGACAGAGGGTTTCGATGAGGATGATGGTAACCCCTCACATGACGAACAGGCAGCAGTAAAATTGAGGAGAGGGTCATTAGTGATGCTGGCACACGGTACCACAGTAGATTAGGTAGGGAGAATGAATGGGTATCAATTTTGAAGCAAACTCCTCAATTACTATGGTGGAAAACTGTCACTAGAAGCTGAAGCTAGTGGAAGCCATACTTTATGTTTCAAAGCTTCCTTTCAAATGGGGAAGAAGAGTCCAATACCTAAACTCCCCTGGAAGAGGGAATTTAAGGATAAGTGGGGACACGGTGAAAAATTATGAAGAAAGGTAATGTCTCCGCCTTCAGAGCTTCTGACAATCCATAAGTTCAGTAGACATGAGTCGGATTTGACAAGTATGGGTGTGTTCCAATTATTGACCAGGAATAAGGCCAAGGTTGGAATTTTTGCACCCAATAAATCGGGCAAAGGGGAGGTACCAAGCAGAACAACCAACCCCCTATAAAAGATCCACAGCTACGTAAAGCTGAGGATGCATTTACAAAGATCGCGTGATTCAGCACGCTAGCAATGAGGCATCATCACACGGGATAGATGCTCAATGCTATGAATACTATACTTGAGGATCCAAATAAGTATGAGCAGAGCGAGATGCTTAACCTGATAAAGGCACTATGAGATGCCTCCAAGCTACAGCTGATAGTGCCATCAGAGTAATCGCCAGGTCAGCATGGCACGGAGAGAGATCCTTATCCACAAATTCACTTCAAAGACTCAAATGCTTCTAAGGAGCTCATGACTCTACCATTGGATGGGAAATACTTGTTCCAGGGGAAGTTTTCTGAAACCATGCACAAGTACGCAACTTTCTCCCGCGATGCGCGTGAAACGTCTGACTACATGATAAACGCCCATTTTTAGCCCAAACGCCCTTACAGCTCTCGACTCTAACTCGGGTCCGCTTCAAAGAAACAAGCAATGGGTTAGGAGGAGTAAAAACCTTCAGATGTCAAGTAGGGTCAAGGACAAAAAAGGGGTCTTAGCGTGGCTCGACTCCTAGTATTTCAGTTCGCAAAGGAAACAGACAGGATAATTCCCTCTGCCAGGCCATCAAAACTGACTAGTTTCTCAATCAAATCCAAAAATCCCAGTAGGGGAGACGTCAAGAGTTTGCGTCACAATTGGAAATTAATCACCACAGGACCATTGGGTTATACAAACAGTAACAACAGGATATTAATAGAGTTCATAAAATCGTCCCACAGATTTCGGGGGATAATCGAGGACAGACCTTCCTTCAGTTCATCAGGCAAGATCTGCGCTTTTTTTTTTAATACGGGAGGTCGACGGTTTATTACAAAAATCTGCTATAGAAGAATTTCCAAGTTCAGAAAGCCAAAGCGGCTTCTACAGCAAGATTTTTCCTTGTGCCCAAAAGGAGCGGGGGTGTCTGTACGACCAATTTTAAATTTAAGACTCCTAAACAACATGTAAGAAACCCAGATTTCCAAAATTGCAGACACTGAGGTCAATGATTCAGGCCACTAACCAGGGGATTGGGCGCAAAATTGGACTACAGGATGCATACTCCACATCCCCATCCATCCTCGGCACAGAAAGTTTCTAAGATTTGCAATTCAAGGAATATTTCCAGGTCGCACACTCCCCATTCCGGGCTACATCAGCGCCAGGGTCTGCACCAAAGTCAGTCAGTGGTCGGGCCCAACCTTCAACAAACAAGCAAGTCAAGTTTCATGTTTTCGACGACTGGCTGCGTGAATCAGAAAGCCAAAGTGTACACAAAGGGTCAGTCTCTATTATCCTTCAGGAGATAATGAAGCTAGGCCTAATCCCAAATTGGGAGAAGTCTGACCTTAATCCAATACAACAGATAGGATTACTGGTGAAACAGACTTCAACTTACAGGCAGGGAAGGTATTTCCGTCACAGGAAAAGATATCAAAACCTAGGTCAATCCATTCTAGCCTAAAGTCAAAAAGCAAAATTACCAGCAAGATGCTTCTTGTGAAACTCTCGGTATGATGGCAGCCTTGCTTAGGGTGTTGTGACAAGGCTTGTCGAACAGCTTGTCGCGAATGCATTTATTTCTGGCTGTCGACAAGCAGGACTGATTGTCGATAAAAATATAGTATAGGGGGGGGGGGGGGGAAAAATTACCTTATATAAGCTTAAACATCGCCGATATTTAGCGATTCCTCACCAA